>CBVK0102268760.1:0-22101 GCA_900067695.1 Picea abies | reverse complement strand
CGCATGTTCAGTTTTATGTGCTTGTAAATAGTTTTGAATAGAAGTATTTACCTAACGTTTAGTTTGATAGAATGGATTCTTGTGTATGCTTACATGCCACAGTTGTTTTCTGCACAAATGTTTAAGTCTGGGACATGAGTTCGCTCCACCGAGAATCGTCTTATTTGCTTAGTTTCTCGTAATATTCTGGGAAGGCCCCTTGAGAGCACTCTTTCCTGAGAATTACCCCATAGACCTTGTAACCGTATTGAACCTTACCATAGACACAACTAAGAACAAGGATAATTGCTCGAGAACCGTCTGAGGGTTCATGCAATCTGGGTCTGGAACCCTTGTGCAAGAAAGAGTAGCTTTCTAAGGCCTCGGGGTCATGAGAGCCTGAAGCTCCAAGAGTTTCAACTTCATGATTCAAGCTCAGAAGAGATAGCGAGACATGACCATTTCGCGTATTGGGGATTCGTGGGTTTGGAGTTGGAAGACCCGGCTCTTGGAGTCATGAAGTCCCGAGTCGCGAGATTGTGATGGGATCCTGGACCGTAGATCCCAGGGACCCATCGAAGCTCTATAAGTCGTCGATATTAACCTTTACTTAGGCGGGAGAGTGAACTCAACTACGTCCCAAAAGTCCCGAAGACATCGGGACCATCCATGTTGGAGGACAGGTGGCAGAGATCTGTCCATTTCGCATATCGAGGATTCGTAAGTTTGAAGGTGGAAGACCCAACTCTTGGAGTCACGAAGTCCTGAGTCATGAGATCGTGATGTGATCTGGGTCGTTGATCAAATAGGACAGGTGGTAGAGATCTGTCCATTTCACGTATCGGGGATTCGTAAGTTTGAAGGTGGAAGACCCGACTCTTGGAGTCACGAAGTCCTGAGTCGTGAGATCATGATGTGATCTAGTTCGTTGATCAAAGAGGACAGGTGGCAGAGATCTTTCCATTTTTCATATCGGGGATTTGCAAGTTTGGAGGTGGAAGACCTGACTCTTTGATTCACAAAGTCCCGAATCACAAGATCGCGATATGATCCAGGCCGTTGATCAAAGAGGAAGGACGGTCATGGGATCTGGCGTCTCGATACATCACGTATCGAGGGTTCGTGAGTTCGGAGGTTGAAAGGAGTCGTTTATGACTTCTTGAGTAGAAAAGTGTCGAGAGTCGAGCACAAGAGAACACGTGGCAAAATTTCTTGGTGGGGCACGCGTGATTAACAGGTGGACACGAGTTGCCTAGAGAAGGGAGTCAACGTTCCATTGACTTCTTGCGTCTTGGGGATTCGCGGGATAAGAGCCTAAGAGCTTAACCCTTGGACTTGCGAAGTCCCGAGTAGTGAGAACGCGAGAAGGATAATAAATATTGCTTCTCGGGGGTTCGTGAGTTCGAAGGTTGAGAGGAGTCATTTACGACTTCCAGAGTAGCGAAGTGCCGAGAGCCGAGAACGAGAGAACACATGGCAGAATTTCCTGGTGGGACCTGCATGATTGATGGGTGGACATGAGTCGCATGGAGAAGGGAGTCAACGTTCCATTGACTTCTCGTGTCTTGGGGATTCGCGGGATAAAATGGCCCTAGAAGTTTAAGACACGAAAAACTGCTAAAAAAAGTAAATGGCCCATGAGATAATGCTGCCACATCTTCAAGGCATGCACTATAGCTTCCAACTCTAAATCATGAGTAGCATAGAGCCTTTCATGCTCTTTCAACTTCCTTGATTCGTAGCATACTACATGCCCATTCTGACTCAAGATTCCACCGATTCATTCCTTGCATGCATCTGTGCACACAACGAACTCTGCATTTGGTCAACAATTCTCAAAATTGGCACACTTGTCAACAAACTCTTCAAGTGTTGAAAACTCTTTGCGCAATCCGTAGTCCATTCAATTCACACACCTTTCTTCTGCAATGATGTAATTGGATGCACAATCTTTGAGAATCCCTCAATAAGCCTTTGTTAGTACTCCGCTAGTCCCATAAAGGACCTTACCTCTACAAAATTCGTTGGTTTTATCCATTCCTCAATGGATTTTATCTTCGTTGGGTCCACAACTATTCCTTCCTTTGAAATCATGCATCTGTGCACACAACGAACTCTGCATTTGGTCAACAATTCTCAAAATTGGCACACTTGTCAACAAACTCTTCAAGTGTTGAAAACTCTTTGCGCAATCCGTAGTCCATTCAATTCACACACCTTTCTTCTGCAATGATGTAATTGGATGCACAATCTTTGAGAATCCCTCAATAAGCCTTTGTTAGTACTCCGCTAGTCCCATAAAGGACCTTACCTCTACAAAATTCCTTGGTTTTATCCATTCCTCAATGGATTTTATCTTCGTTGGGTCCACAACTATTCCTTCCTTTGAAATAATGACCCAAGTAATGAATATTTCGCTGATAAAATAAACACTTGCTTAACTTTACATAAAGGTTATGCTCCATCAATATCTGCAACACCATCTTCAAGTGATGCTCATGTTTTTCTTCAAACTTTGAGTAAATAATAATGTCATCCAAAAATAGGACGACGAACTTATCCAATTAATCTATGAAAACTCCATTCATTAAACACATGAAGACAATTGGTGCATTCTACAACCCAAATGGAACCATTGTAAACTCGTAATGACCATACCTTGTTCTGAAGGCAGTCTTACCAATGTCTTCTTCTTTAATTCTCACCTGGTGATAACCAGATCTGAGATATATCTTGGAAAATGTCCATGCGTGTCTCAACTGATCAAAAAGGTCATATATCCTTGGAAAAGGATACTTGTTCTTCACTGTTACCTTGTTCAACTTCCTGAATTCAATACAAAGTCTCACCATACCATCCTTCTTCTTCACAAACAAAACTAGCACACCCCAAGGAGACACACTTGGGCGTATATACCCCTTCTTCAGAAGCTCTTCAAGTTGCATATGAAACTCCTTCAGTTCTAGCGTACTCATCATGTAAGGAGTTTTGGATACAGGTGTTTCTCCTGACATCAAATATATAAAGAAGTCAATATCTATTTTCATAGGAAATCTTGGTATCTCTTTAAATACATCCTCAAATTATTTTAGTACTGCATAGTATTCAACACTTAGCACTTTATTCTTAGTTTCCTCTTCCATATGTGCTACAAATAATTGACATCCTTTCCTATAAATTTTCTTCAATTGCAAGGATGAAAATAGTCACAACTCTTGGAATGCCTTGAATTGTTCTCATATTTCCTTGCTCATCAAGGCAAGTAAATGCCTTATTATAATAGTCCAGAGTAATATGATGCTCACCCAACCAATCCATACCAATGAGGAAATCGTATGAGCCCAAGGGTATAATATTCAAATTATCCTTTGTGCACAGTCCATTCACTCCATTGGATATGCCTTAACCATCCCATTAATTTTCCTTTTTGCTCCTATAGCTAACTGCACCAACCATGGTTTTTCAAGATTGCTTCTTGGAAAATGGAATCTTTCCACCATCTTAAGATCTAGATAACTATGACTAGCTCCCGAGTCAATTAAAATAACAATGGGTTGGTCATTAATCTTACCTTCTACCTCGATCATGTGTGAATGAAACTTAGCTTGCTTGTTATCCAGTACGATGTAAATCCTTGGTACATTTCTACCCATGTCCTCCACTATCGCAACTTGTTGTACAGTATGCACAGTCCTTGATTTATCACCTTTTTGAGGGAAATATTTGAGTATATGATTTATGCCACAACCCGAACATTGCATAGGCTGTTTTCATGGATTTTGTCCCATTATTTCCAACATTCTGGGTTTCGGGAGAGTTATCTTTCCTTGCACAGTATTTCTAAAAAATGGTGGCTTAGCTCCCTTCTTCCTTTGTTCCACCTTACTTTTCATCTTGTATTCCCAAGAATTTTGTTGGAATACAATTTCTATTAGACCAAAAACCACAGGATTAGTCTCCGCCACAATCATCAGAGTTAGGATACATGAGAGGGGGTTAACCCAATTCATGAAACTTGTAGGAAGCACTGAACCCAATGTCCAACAATCTCCCCCCCAGTGTGTTCCAGGCGAGTTTCGAACTCGAGACCTGTCACTCTGATACCATTTGTTGGACTACATTTTTCATTAGACCAAGACCCAGGATTAGTCTCTCCCAAAATCACTAGAGTTAGGATCCAAAAGAGGGGGTTAACCCATGTCACGAAACTTGTGGGAAGCATTGAACCCAATATCCAACACCTTTTCAAAAGTTGGTCTTCCCTTTTGCTGCTCATAAAGACACTTAGCATGCCTTATGGTTTATTCCAATGTCTTAGGGTTATCATACTGTATTTTTACACTGATAAACAATTACAACCCACTTAGGTACCTTTGAATATTCACTTTCTCATCCTTGATAAAAGACACATATTTCAGTATCTCTAAAAATCTTCTTTCATACTCGTCTATCATCATACTCTTGAGCTTGAGTTCGAAGAAATCAATTTTCTTGTTATAGTAACGTTGGGTTAAATATTTCTTTTGAAAATACCTCTTGAACTACCTCCAAGTCACATTCTTCTCACCAATGTCCTTCACTTGTACATACTCATCCCACCACATTGATGCTTTCTCCTTGAGCTGATAACTAACAATTCTCCCTTATGCTTACGCAGAATAATTATGCAGTTGAAAGCACTTACTCATACCTAGCAACCATGTTTCCACATCTTCATCCTTTTTGTGCTCACCATCAAAGGTATGAGGCTTGATCTTATTTATTTCTCCCTATAGCTCGTCCACTCCAGTCCTTCTCTTATGCTTTCTGACATGATGGACTTGAGCTACTATGCGCTTTCCTAAAAGAATGCTTATGTCGGTGAAGTCGATGCTTATCAACACTTATTGATTTTATTCATTTTGTAAATGTGTTGAACTTGCACATAATATATCTAGCTAAAAAATAATACACACATTTGCAGAGAGAATTGGAGAAAGAAGAAGAATGAGAGAAAAGAATGAAAAAATTCTCATTAACCATATTCCACACTCAAAACTTTTAACCTTCTACCCCAAACCTAAAACCCTTTTTCACATGCAAACATGGAAAGAACCGACTAGCATTTTTATCATCGTTTGGTGTAGATCCTCCGTTGCACTTTATCGCCTTGCTTCTGCTAGAGGGTTAGAGATTAAGCATAAATCGAATAGAACATATAAGATTTTTGCATTTGGGATGAGAAAAGTATCTTTTTATTAATCTCAAGATGAATCAACTTACAATGATTATAGAGACCAGCCACCGTTCCTCGATCTTGATCTTGGGATCCTCCTCATCTTTTTCCTCCAACTGCTTTTCTTGAATTCTCCTAAAGCTTGAGGAAAGTCTAAAGGGTTGGGACAAAATGGATTCGACAATTGGGTAGAGCTTCTTTGCTATAATTTTTCCTCTTTGAATAGTACCCCTACCCCTTATTTTATAGGCTAGAAGGAGCTAGGGTTTTAGACGAACTCTCAGCTATGCATGGCTAGGAGTTCCAGTTAACTGACCCAAATCTTTTTGTTCCGTTGGCAACTTTCTTGATTTTGTGCTTTGTTAGGTAAACGAGGGCTATAGTGGGCCAGCTAGCATTCCAACACGTGCAGTAGAAGGCCTGTTGGTGTTCCAACGCACCCAGTAATGGGTTAGGGCGTGGATTACCTAATTTAAGAGCTTTTTAAAGAGTCCATTCAGCATGGCTTTGGCAATGAAGGGAAATGAGTTGGCCTGATGCCAGGTAAGAATGGATAGTGCAATTTAGGGTTATAACAACACTATAACGACCCACCGTGCCAACCAAAGGCAGGATGTAGTCTGGAAGAATAGTCACCACTAACTTCGCGTTCACCAAGTCATCTTGGTGCTTGGTTCTTTTCTCGATTGCAGCTCGAGATGGTCTAGATCCATGAGAGATCGACGGGGAGGCTTGCACTCCTCGCGTCGATAAATATTGAACTCCTATGGACATCACTCTCTTGGCCATAAGATCAATTAGAACTTCTTCGATGACTTTCTCTACGACGCTAAGTTCGTCTGACATGCATGCTCATGATCGGATAACTCAGGTCGATGAATGAATTCTCAATGCAATAGAATAGGTGTCGATCTCACTAAACCTATCATGGTAGCAATGAGTTCTTTTGTTAGCTCGGATACAATTCACAAAAGTGTTCTCAGTGCAATAGTCGATGGAATAAGTATACAGTGAGGTAACGGATATTTCCAACGAGCGAGAAGCCTTCATCAATATAGTTATGTTCGTTACGGCACGGTCCCAACGGTATAATGGAATGCTTTATGGCCATAACTATTGTTCTAACCATTCGGGAGCGTCAGTCTAATGTTCATAAGGCCTCCAACGGTTATATTTCTTCTCCATGGAAAAGTTCCATGTTGTGTTGTTCTAATATCTTGGCGAAGCTCCAATTTTGCAAACCTTCCTTCTGCGAAGTCCCCTCTGGAACATTCTGTAACTTTTCCCTCTTCTTACTGAGCGTTCTAGCCTTCTTCCCTGTGATCTTTGTCTCAGTATTTCTTTTTCCATTATTATTCTTATCTCCTTTTGGCATAGTAACTTCACACTGTTTGGATTCTTTCATAGGGTTAGTGAGTAATACTTCTTCTTTGTCTAGGGTAGGTGCTCAACTCTTCTATGAGTCTTCTTGTGTTCTCTTAACTTCGACATCCAAGTTTTGGGTCCTAGACAACTTTGATCTATTATCCTGTTCTGAAATCAAGTGTGCTATCCTCCTATGTAAATGTGTTAAACTTGCACAGAATAGATCTAGATAAACAATAATACACACATTTGCAGAGAGAATTGGAGAAAGAAGAAAAAGGAGAGAAAGAATGGAAGAATTATCATTAATTGTATTCCACACTCAAAGAGTGAATAAATTACAATATATATAGGATACATGAGTAACTAATGAGACATATTAGTGTTCTATAGTGATATGGACACACACCATCAATTACGGGAGTGAACTTCCACCTAGTCTAGTCTCTCGGGCAGTTATGGGAGTGAACTGCCAGCTAGCTGAGTTAATTAGTCAACTAGTCTTCAATTAACTGACTAAATAGAGAGTAGTGAGGAGTTAAATCATGGAATCAAGGGTAATGTTCCAGTTTGGTGATGATCCCAAGGAAATTTCACATTATCTGGTGATGATCCCAATGTTGCATGGTGATAAAACCAATGCAACATCTAAACTCAACTCAACTAGTAAAACTGAAATGTCCACTGAAAGAGAATATTCTCCAGGTGGAATATTCTCTCCTAAAATATAGGAGACTGGATAATGACTAATTATGAATAATGAACAAGGAAAAACCTTAGGAAAAATAAATCCTAGGTGTGTGTGAAATAACTCCAACACCCCCCCTGAACATCACTATGGTGAAAATAAAGAATGGGTCCTAGCAACGAGGCCATGTTAGGTACCGAAATAAAAAAGATACACTGAAATTAATGAAGAAAGAGGGAAAACTCATGGGAAACCCCTCCCCTCAAATTACAATGCATAAAAAAAATAAAAATGAGAAGGAACAAAAAGCAGTTGCTAAGCAATTGTGTCCTTCACTCCAAGAAGACCTCGCAACTGTGCAAGTTTGTGCTCGTTGAATATTTTGTTGAAGATATAGATGTATGCATGAATCTAATGAAGTATATGCACCATTGATATTTCCACATATGTCCACTTTATCTTCTTGTAATGAATAATATCCAAATAAATTTTGGATGAAATTTTGAAAACTGTGCGGTCGTTTCCGGAAAAACGCTGAAATTTTGTTGATTTTAAAATGATCATAACTTCACTTCTCGGAATCCATTTCAGACGATTTGTTTTTTGAAATTGGATATTTTCCCGAGAGGAATTTAAATATCCAATTTGTTTCTACAAATTGTGCTTAGAAAATATCAGAATGGAGTCTGATGTGAGAGTCTCTCTTTTTGTCTCCTGAGATGCATGCATTGCGTATGGAAATGTGTCTGCATGTGACTCCTGAGATCCATGCCATATATCTTCCACATGAATTTCAGAAAAAAAAATATGAAATGGTGTAGACATCATCTTAAATTATTGGAATACAAATTTCTGCAAATACTTGTGTAGAAGACTCTTCAAAATAAGAGGCTTGATCTTCAGATGGTTTCTCTTCTGGCTCTATCTTTCCAATCCCCTGCATGGAATCTTCACAATCTTGTTTATTCCCAAATAGAACCTCCAATCTGGTCCATAATTAATTTGGAGTGAATTCTTGTGAGTCATCATATACTTGATGGAGAATTTTAGGAGAAATAAAATAGAGGATACATCCTATGGCCATATCTTGTCTATTGGGAAAATCATTTTTCTCATCGATAGAATCGAGCTCTACTTCCATTGCCATAGTTATTTGGTACAATCCTCTGCATCTGAGAATAAGCAAAATTTGTGGCTTCCATTCCAAATAGTTATGAAGCGTGAGAAGTATTTCTGGCAAATAATCCATCTTTTTGTTGTTTTCAATCTTTTGTACCTGCAAAAAAATTTTGGTGTATCTTTTTCTCAGAAAACTGTCGGCTCCGATACCATGTAAATGTGTTGAACCTGCATAGAATAGATCTAGCTAAACAATAATACACACATTTGCAGAGAGAATTGGAGAAAGAAGAAGAAGGAGAGAAAGAATGGAATAATTATCATTAACTGTATTCCACACTCAAAGAGTGAATAATTTACAATAGATATAGGATACATGCGGATTATGACTATTTATGAATAAAAAACAAGGAATAAACTTAGGAAAAAGAAATCCTAGGTGTGTGTGAGTAACTCCAACATCCTAGTCATGAAATCTTTTAATTCTTGGTTTTTTTGTTCTAGGTCTTCCTCTTCATTTCTTCTGGTCTGATCCTTCTCAATCCAGATTTTTCCTAGTAACATAGTAAATGGGGCATTCCTCTCAATGAATTTAACAACCTCAAAATATTCCTCTGTCGAAGTTCCATGAGCACTGATAGATATCTGGGTGAGTCTTCCACATAGGATTATCATCTTTCCTCTGAATAATCCTATTCCTCCTAATGAAGGAATCATGGAAGAATTTCCTAAAATTTCCCAAGTTCTTTATGTCATGATATTCACCTGTGTTTCTTCATCCAGAACACAGTCAATGCCGAACTCTCCTATTCTTGTTTCTATGCATTCTTTTTCTTTGAAGATCTCTGATAAGTTGATATTTATGTGATCATTTAGAGTTTCTTTCATTTGTAGAAATACATTCTCTAATTATTTTTGGGGTTCTGTCATGGTATTATTTTCTTGATTTTCCTCGGGGTTTTCTTGTCTCGTTTCATTCTTTCAACCTTAGAAATCATTCTAGGGAAATTCAAAACTTCATGGTCCATAGCTTTACAACAAAGATAACTAGGTCTTCTACTAGGGAAATCCTTAGTAAGATGGCCTGGTCTTCTGTAGCTATAACAAAGGGTTGGTCCTCTTTTTATTTTAAATGATCCCCAACCTTTCCTGTAATGTGCACTAGGGTCATAGTAGCTAACCTACAACAAATTATTTCTAGGATCCTGCATCTATTTGTTAGTCCAAACATTCTTTCTATGCATAGGAATAACGTATATGTCATCATTTCTATCAAATATACTCATATCAAGTCTTCTTTCTTCTAGTTGTGCCCTACTTTTCAAGCTAGGACAGAATTTATCAAATATACCTAGATTCATACTTTCGAAACAAAAATTTTCACTTATCTTACCTTCAACGGAGCACAAAACTTTCAGGTCTAAAATTTTTCACTGTTCTTAACTTTTTCGGAGAACAAAGATTCAAGACATTACCTCTTTTCTTCATATCTGACTTCTCTTCTTAGAACAGGGCTTTACAGGTCAAGTAGAATACTGTGCACTAGGGAAATAGATCTATGCACAGAGCTTTCTTTATTTTCTTCAGCAATCACAGTTTCAGGTCAGATCTACACATAGAGCTTCCTTTTCTTCAGTTCCTAGCAATCATAGTCTTAGGTCAGATCTACACACAGAGCGTCCTTTTCTTCAGTTCCCAGAAATCATAGTTTTAGGTCACGGCAACGGAACCATTTGTTGGCATAGGGTTAGACCCAAGGTTCAATGCTCAAGAGCGCACCAACAAAACCCTAACTACTGGCCCTTTTGGCAACACCTGCGAAGCAGATGAATTCTAACCTGAGGTAGAGGCAGGGGTGGTTGTAGGACTCCAGTGTCTGCAACCTTAGCTGGGACACAGATCTGTGATTACAACACCTTAACAGATCACTTAGCAGTTATATCTCACAGTATTCACTTCGCGGATAAAAACCTAATTACAGAGAAACACAGTATTCAACCAGATCTAGTATATTCAAGCACTGAACATAAAGAAAAAAATTAGATCTAGAATTCATTCCCATCACTAAGCACATTCACATAGGTTAGATCTAGCATTCATCCATATTATTAAGAACAAATCGTCTACATATCTATCTATTACTCTTCTATATCAAATCACTTAAGCAAGTAAACACATAAACATATCAATAAATCGCACAAATCATAGAAAACTAGGATATACGTGGTTTACCCCCATCCTGGGGCTACATCCACCAACTCTTCTTCTTTATTATAGTCTTCTATCAATCTTCTACATGCACAAAGCCACAAAATCTTACTCCTCATAAGACAGGAGATCTGCGTGCACTTTGCTAGATCCTCCTTCCCCTTGCTAGGCCACAACACAAAGCCTTTACATAGTCTCTTATAGTCACTTGCACTTAGCCTTGCAAGTCTCATATAGTATGCACAAAGCATGTACAACTATTACTTGCACTTATCGCTTAGCATCACACACTTACGTTGATGTCTCCTTACATCGCCTAGACATCTATTTATACATTAAAAAATAGGCCTAGGCATGGGTAAACCCATGGGCCGACATCCCCATACCCGTTACATAATCCCAAAACCCAAAAAGCCCTAAAATGGAGTCAAGATCCCACGATCTCCTCTTTTACTTGCACTCTACCTTCGACAGCATGTCGAAGTCCCAAAATAGGTCAAACATGACCAAGGATCCTAGAAACTTGGTCAAGGGCCAATAGGCCCCCAAAACTCACCTGTGACTCGTCCCAATTCACTCTGGTCTGGGTATCTCTACTTCAAAAGCCTCAAGCTTGGCTCGAGCTGCTTCGACCCATTGCTACACCAAGGCTTCTTTCTCAGTGAACTCTTGGATAACTATTTCGTTGATAGGTCCCTCTAAGCGTTGTTTAGCTGCATTGACAACTTGCTCCAGTGCTACTCCTCAACCTTCAATCTTTGTGAATAGTTGGCAAACCTTGTCCTGTATTGGTTGGAGCCTCTGAGTCACTTCCATGAATTTTCTTTGAATGGTGTGGACCTTCTATTGACCAGAGCGTTGTTCTTTGGATTGATTCATCCTCTCAACTGCTAATAGGAGATTCAACTGTGCCTGTACTATTTCTGCTTGCTGCTTTGCCTCCTGGAGTTGTGACTCCAGTGCATTCAATTCAGGATCCTTAGTAAGTCACTCATAAGTCTTGGCACTATGATCACTTAGTTGCTTAAATTCCATGGCAAATGCTTTGATCCTCTCCACTGTGCTGTGAGAAGTGGATTCTCTTTGATCTCTCACATCCTCCTTAGTATTGGGCACTGCTTGCAGATCCAAATATATGATTCTCTGTTGAAGTTGTTGGATATCTTCCACAAGCTGTGTTACTTGTTGCTCTATTGGTTCTTCCACTTTTTGTTCTAAGCCTATCAAAAATCAAAGTGCTCTGTTGATTGCTTCTTTCACTCTGAGCTACTCTACGAGCAATTTCTCTTTCTCTTGTTGGATCTATGCTTTCTCCTCTTCAAACTTTGTTTGGAGAGCATCCTTCTCTTGCTGCACAACTCGACATTGCTCTATGACTACTTCTTGTACTTTCTTTAGGGCCTCTGTGGCATGTTTTGTTTCTTCCTTTGCATGACGAAGGTGAGATTCGGTCACATCATCTAGTCTATGGAGTTGGGTAGGCTCATATCCCAACTATGGTGCTTCTGATGATGGGGTCACAGTAGATACTGCATGGCTGGAGTGAAGGGCCTATTGTACCCCTCTGAGTTCAACCTCAACTCTGTCATACATCTCCTCCTTCTTGGCTTCATGTTTCTGCAAGACATCCTGTGAGGCATCTACTATAGCTATGATGATGAAGTTAAAGGCATCGACCATGAGCACAGTTTGCATCATGGTTTTGCTAGCTCTTGACTTCTTGCACGAGGTAGGTTTCATGGGGGAAACCTTTCTTTTCTTCTAGGGATCAGCCTCATTAACAAGATCCCTAGGAAATGTAACTTCACCTTGATTCTGTTGATTTTCTTTGCCATTGGTCTCTTCTCTATCTACTTCATCCTCACCTCCACATCTAGGTGATACTGAATCAGTTTCATCTAATGCACTGCTCAAGTTTTGTACTTTTTTGGTCTTCTTCCTTCTGTTGCTTACAGGTGTGTCACGTTCTTTTTGAGTGGCAAACGTGTTGCCAAGTAGTTTGGGATCAGACATTTCTGCAGGGTTAGCAGGGATAAGGAGGTGTGCTAAACTGTCCTTAGTTATCTCTTCAAGGTCCTCCTCTGTGAGCTTACATTATGACTGAATATCTTCTTTATGCTCATCTGCATGCACAGTGATATAAATGAAGTGTCGATCTGCATGGAGCTTCATGAGAGGTCTGAACCGGTGTAGGGTGTTCATTGTCATGTGAGAGAAAACCTCAATATCCCTCTTCAACTGATATAGTACGTGTGGAATATTATGTTTGACTGCCACTATTTTCCCATATCGCTCGAGTACCAGAGCATGGTGAACTTCACAACAAGTGGCTCGAACAACTCGATGTATAGGAAGGTCGCACCTTCTAGCATCTCTCAAGTAGTAAATGTTATGAGGATCAGGAGCCAGCTAAAATGGAAATCGTAGTCCTGATCTTGAGCTTCATGGAAATCCAATTCTAGATGGTTGACTAGGTACTCCGCCTAGTTCATCTGGAGTCCTTCTACACACGTTCTGACGAGGTCAACAATGAACCCTGTAACCTATGTAGGTTTTTTATTTCTCACAAGATTCCCTACAATTAGCTAGTAGGCTAGACACACTATGCCATTCTGGATGGAAGATACCTTGTAGCCTCGTGTCCCCTTTTTTACATCGCCATATGTTTCTTTGATCCTTTGTGCCAATGCGCGATCTGTAGCCTTCCCTAGGTAGAAGTCTCGTGGGTTGGGTCCCTGAATGCTCAATCAAGTGATCCTATGGATCAACATTGAATCGATTGTGATGCATCTGTCTAGCTATAGGTAGCTACCATGGTAACATGATAGCAGGATCTTAACACACACGTTAACCTTTTGGCACCTTCCAAAATGTGGAATCTTCATCACATTCAAGAGGGTGGACTGCGTGAGGTTCATAGTCCATGGATGGGGAATTATTTTCGAGTTCTCCCTTCATCCTGGTCAAATACTTGTAAGGAGAGAGCATGTTGTAGTTCTTGTGGTCCCCTAGGTTGAAGTCGTTGAATTTTATTGTCACGATCTTATCCTGCTACGTTCTAACTGCGTGTATCCCCTTCGAGAGGTACGCAGTAACCAAGGTGTAATCAAAGTCTCTCAGGACATTTTCCAACATGCACACTCATGATCGGATAACTCAAGTTGATGAATGAATACTCAATGCAATAGAATAGGTGTCTATCTCACTAAACACAGTGTGGTAGCAATGAGTTCTCTTGTTAGCTCAGATATAATTCACAAAAGTGTTCTCGGTGAAACAATCGATGGAATAAGTAGACATCGAGGTAATGGATCTTTCCAACCGGCGAGAATCCTTCATCAATGTAGTTATGTCCATTATGGCATGGTACCAACGGTCCGATGGTGAGTTTACTAGCCATAAATATTGTTCTAACTGTCCAGGAGCGTCGGTATAACGGTCATAAGGCCTCCAACGGTTATCTTTCTTTTCCATGGTGAAGTTCCATGTTGCGTTGTTCTGATATCTCGACGAAGTTCCATTTTTTCAAACCTTCCTTCTGCGAAGTCCCCTCTGGAATATTTTGTAACTTTTCCCTCTTCTTACTGAGATTTCTAGCCTTCTTTCATGTGATCTTTGTCTTGGTACTTATTTTTCCATTCTGATTCTTATCTCCTTTTGGCATATTAACTTCGCGTTGTTGGGATTCTTTCATAGGGTTAGTGAGTAATACTTCTTCTTTGTCTGGGGTAGGTGCTCCACTCTTCTGTGAGTCTTCTTGTGTTCTCTTAACTTCGACATCTGAGTTTTTGGTCCTAGACAGCTTCGATCTATTCTCTTTTTCTGCAATCAAGTGTGTTATCCTTCTAGTCATGAAATATTTTAATTCTTTATTTTTCTATTCCAGGGCTTCCTCTTCTTTGCTTCTGGTCTAATCCTTCTCAATCCAGGTTTTTCCTAGTAACATAGTAAATGGGGCGTTGCTCTCAATGAATTTAACAACCTCAAAATCTTCCTCTGTCGAAGTTCCATGAGCACTCATAGATATCTGATTGAGTCTTCCACATAGGGTTATCAGATTTCCTCTGAATAATCCTATTCCTCCTAATGAAGGAATCATGGCAGGCTTTCCTAAAATTTCCCAAGTTCTTTATGTCATGATATTCACCTGTGTTTCTTCATCAAGAACATAGTCAATGTCGAAGTCTCCTATTCTTGTTTCTATGCATTCATTTTCTTTGAAGATCTCTGATAAGTTTATATTATGTGATCATTCAGGGTTTCTTTCATTTGTAGCAATACATTCTCTGATTATTTCTAGGGTTTTGTCATGGTCTTATTTTCTTGATCTTCCTCAGGGTTTTCTTATCTCATTTTCATTCTTTCAACCTTGGCAATCATTCTAGGGCAATCTAAAACTTCATGGTCCATAGCTTTACAACAAAGACAACTAGGTCTTCTACTAGGGAAATCCTTAGAAATATGGTCGGGTCTTCTGCAACTATAACCAAGGGTTAGTCTTGTTTTTCTTTTAAATGATCCCCAACCTTTCCTGTACTGTGCACTAGGGTCATAGTAGCTAACCTACAACAAATTATTTCGAGGATCCTGCATCCATTTGTTAGTCCAAACATTCTTTCTATGCATAGGAATAACATATCTGTCATCATTTCTATCATATCTACTCATATCAAGTCTTCTTTCTTCTAGTTGTTCCCTACTTTTCAAGCTAGGTTAGAATTTATCAAACATACCTAGATTCGTACTTTCGAGAAAAAAAAATTTCACTTATCTTACCTTCAACAGAGCACAAAACTTTCAGGTCTAAAAATTTTCACTATTCTTACCTTTTTCAGAGCACAAAGCTTCAAGATATTACCTCTTTTCTTCATATCCGACTTCTCTTCTTAGCACAGGGATTTATAGGTCAAGTAGAATACTGCGCACTAGGGAAAACATTTACGCATAGAGATTTCTTTATTTTCTTCAACAATCATAGTTTCAGGTTAGATCTACTCACAGATCTTCCTTTTCTTCAGTTCCCAGCAATCACAATTTTAGGTCGGATCTACGCACAAATATTCCTTTTCTTAAGT
Organism: Picea abies; assembly: GCA_900067695.1. Taxonomy (NCBI): domain Eukaryota; kingdom Viridiplantae; phylum Streptophyta; class Pinopsida; order Pinales; family Pinaceae; genus Picea; species Picea abies. The sequence continues at coordinate 6,452 of CBVK0102268760.1, read as the reverse complement.
TCCCAACAATCACAGTTTTAGGTCCCGGCAATGGAACAATTTGTTGGCATAGGAGTAGACCCAGGGTTCAACGCTCAAGAGCGCACCAACAAAACCCTAACTATCGACCCTTTCGGCAACACCTGTGAAGCAGATGAAGTCTCACTGGAGGTAAAGGCATGGGTGGTTGCAGGACTCTAGTGTCTACAACCTTATCTGGGAAATAGATCGGTGATTACAACACCTTAACAGATAACTTAGCAGTTATATCTCACAGTATTCACTTCATAGAGAAAACCCTAATTACAGAGTAGCACAATATTCAACCAGATCTAGCATATTCAAGCACTTAGCATAAAGAAACAGATCAGATCTAGCATTCATCCATATTATTAAGCACAAAGAATCTACAGATCTATCTATCACTCATCTATATCAAAGAAATTAAGCTAGTAAACACATAAACATATCAATACATCGCACAAATCATAGCAACATAGGATATACGGGGTTCACCCCCATCCTAGGGCTACGTCCACCAACTCTTCTTCTTTATTATAGTCTTATGTCAATCTTCTAAATGCACAAAGCCACAAAATCCTACTCTGCATAGGACAGGATATTTGTGTGCACTTTTCTAAATCCTCCTTCCCCAAGATAGGTCACAACACAAACACCTTACACAGTCTCTTAAAGTCACTTACACTTAGCCTTGCAAGGCTCATACAGTATGCACAAATCATGTACAACTATTACTTGCACTTAGCACTTAGCATCACACACTTGCATTGATGTCTCCTTACATTGTCTAGACATATATTTATACATTACAAAATAGGCCTAGGCATGGGTAAACCCATGGGCTGATATCCCCATACCCATTACATAATCCCAAAACCCAAAAATCCCTAAAAAGGGGCCAAGATCCTACAATCTCCACTTTGACTTGTGCTCCACCTTCGACAGCCTGTCGAAGTCCCAAAATAGGTCAAACATGACCAAGGATCCTTGAAACTTGGTCAAGCGACAACAATGAGTGTAAAATTGCTAGGAAATCCATTAGGGATGCTTCTAATGATTCCTTAAAACCCGGTAAGATAAATATATGCAAAACCCTTATTAAAAGGAAAAAAAGGTGTTATATTAATAGAAATCAAAAGAAAATTTCACACCTATATAAACTTGATCCTAAGAAGTTTTGGAGGCAAATTATAACTCATAAAACTAAAGAAAATAATATGATTCCCTTGAAGAACTAGAATTCCTACCTTAAAAATATTTATGAATCCCCTAATGCCATGGACACCATTCCAAACATTTCTACAGAGGATTAAGTTTTTTCTATGGAAGGCATAGAGTTTGGGGTTAAGTATTTTGCAAATGTGAAAGATAAGGACATATAAGGCTACCAAGATGAAATCTTAAAAATTGAAGGGCTTATTCTCATCTCTCACATACACAAGTTCTTCAATTTAGCAATCAAGCAAGGCCTCCCTAAACCCTAGATGCAAATCCTCATTGTTCATATTTTTAAAAGTGGGGATAAAAATAGTCCCTCTAACTATAGGACCATTATTATTAGCCTCATTTTATCCAAGATGTATGGAATTATTTTAGAAAAGAAGATTAGCATGCGACTAGAAATCTGCAAAAAAAGAGCTAAAGGCTAGGCTAGATTTAGGAGCTATCATTCAACTGTGGACTACATTGTTACCCTTAGGATCATTGCAGGGGAGCGCTGCAATATTAAAACAAATCTCCTTTGCTATTTCATTGAATTTAAAAAATATTTTGAGACTGTTCCCACAAAAATCCTTTGGAATAGGTTGAAAGAGTTAAAGTTCCTTTTGAGTTTAGGGTTGTTGTAGTAAGGTTGTATGAGAACATTATTTCCAATTTTAAGAACATTGAGGGATGGTCAGAAGAAATTTATTGTAATATAGGAGTTAAGAAAGGTTGTCCCTTGTCCCCAACCCTTTTTGGCATGTACATTGACAAGTTAGAAGATTGTTTGGAAGAAGTAGATTGTGTTAGCCCAGTTCTCACCGGTATAGTCGTCATTCTTCTTATTTACACTAATGATATTGTTCTTATGGTGAGGATTCCCTATGAACTTGACAAGAAACTAAGAATCTTTAAGTATTTTTTCTCCAATACAGGTTTGATTGTTAATAATGATTAAATCAAAGTTATGATAATTAAATCCAATAATATCACATACAATACTTTTGTATATGACAACAACAACTTGGAGAAATTTATTTCATAAAAATATCTCAGAATCAATATTCATCATAAGATCCACTGGAACTATAGCATTTAGAAAAGGATAAATGGAGGATGGAAAGTTTATTATGGGATTGAAAATAATTCTAAATCAATGGACCTTTGGATATGGGATAAGAAAAAATTCCTCTTTCATACTCTTTTTACTCCTGTTATTTCATATGGATGTGAAGTTTGGGGGTGAAACATCTCTAGAGAATCCTAGAGAAAGATAGAGAAAATACAAAATATTTTTTGTTATGGACCTAACCCCTCATGTAGGTAGAATAATATATTCCAATGTAATAAAGGTCAATATTAATAAGTCCTAGCAATAAGGAAGAATAAGTCGAATGTAAGAAAACCTAATAGAAGCTTAAGCTTCTAGAAGGATCTTCATCTAGATGGTTCTTTTGATAGACATATTTAGTATAAATAGGATTCGAGGGTATGCGAACTTTTTTCTTGGATATTATTCTAATAAATCTCTGCTCAACTGGAGGTTTCCCCCTCGAAGAGGCAAGTGAACATTGCTCTCAGTAATCAAAGTACTCTTTCTGGTGTTATTCTGGTATCATTTCAGTATTATTGTGGTGTTGTTCTAGTTATATTGTTGTTCATCTGCCATTTCTAGTATCTTATTTCTGTTCTGCATACTTTTTATATATAGAATATTACTAGTGGTATTGATGCAAGAGCATCCCTCACGACAAGAAAAACCAACGTGGAAGAAGAAGACAGCTGGAAGACGTCCAACGCAAGTTTTTGAATTTTTAAATTCTCTCTTGAAGTTGATGCGCCAAACTTAAATGAGATCATTTAATGAAAGAGCCTTGGTAAAAATGTAATCAGACCTCGAGCCATATGCTCTTGTCTGAAATAGATAGAGGCATTTATAGTAGCAGTTGCAGGTAGATAGAAATTGAATTTCTAGATTAGATAGTTCTAGAAGGAAGAGGGAAAACCGACTATAGACACCCTCATTGTATCATTGTAACATTAGAAATAGGAGGAAGAGTTAGAAGAATCTAGAGCATAGGAGAATAACAGAGAGTTGTAGAAGAACACCCATGTATAGATCTTGAATTAATAGAAGAAGTTGATTCAGACTCATGGCTGTTGTGTTATTCTCTGTGTGTTGAATGCTCTGTTTACGAATGTTTCTTCTTGTTAGGCATTTGTTGTTATGCCATGCGTATGATTCCATGTGTTAAGATAGAAGTATGAGAGGAAGTGAATGAGTTACAATTGTTTCTCTGCTTGAGCAAGGATTCCTGCAAGGAGTGCAGTTGAAGTTGTCCGCAAGGGAGTGCATTGACAGAAGGCTCAGAGAGATAGCTTTTGTTCTCATTTGTTGTGAAGGTGTAGTTAGGCATTGAGCCGTGCAAGGAGTGCACAGACTAAGGAAGGAAGTCTCAGTTGTGAATCTGAGCAGAAGTTTTGGAGGACTTCTGTTGCAGGTGTGCACAGAGTCAAAGGAAGCTCAACAGTTGAAGTGTTCATAGGTTTGCCACAAGGAGTGCGTGCAAAGGACCTTGTGGAGGTTGAAGAAGTTTAGCAAAGCTCAGGAGGGATAGGCCTCTGAGTTGCTGAAGATTCAGCGTAGATAAGTGTGACTTGAAGTCGGGGAGAAACATCACAGGTTGGCGAAGCAGCAAAGGAATCTCATGGAGAGATACCCTTTTTCATTTCGTGGATTAACCAAGGAAGAATGGACGGTCAAAATCTTCTGAAGAGATTTCGTGACATTCCGAAGATCATTAGATCTTACAGAGGTGCAAGGAGGTTATGATGAGAAGATTCTGTGAAGAGTTGGAAGCTCAGGAGAGGCAAGGCCATTGATTCCGAGTCACAGGAGCCATAGGATCTACATGTGGTATCGTGTATCGGGGACTCAGAAGTTGAAGCCCCAAAAGGTTGTGTAGCCAGAGTAGCGAGATCACGAGACATGATAAGATCAGAGTCGTTCATCTTGGAGGACGCGTGTCAGGAGATTCTCTCATCTTGCAGACTCGGACATTGGAGGACCGAAAGGGAAGCCCCTTAGCTTCATGAGTGGCGAGGAGGCTGTGAGCCATCCATCTAAGGGACAGGTGGCAAGAGATAAAGAGATCTCGTGAACTCGGGAGTTCGCAGGGTGAAAGCCCAAGAATTGGGTATTCAGAGTCATGAGGCGCGAGGATGCGAGGTGACGAAGGAGCGAGAAGATCGTAGTCATCCATCTGAGGAGGATAGGTGGCGAGAGATTGAGGGATCTTGCGAACTCAGGAGTTCGCAGGTTGAGAGGCTGAACATTCGGTATTCCAAGACGCGAGGGTACAAGGTCGCGAGAGAAGGATAGTCGTTGGATCTGAAATACAGGAGGACTGTTGGATCTGCGCGAAGGATCGTGTCTCGGGACCTCGCAAGAAAAGGTTCGAGAATTTGGGTGCGGGGATCGCGAGGGTGCGAGATAGCGATATCTTGATAGCTAGAGCAGTGTGGGCCCTAGTGGAGTGTGAGTGGAGTATAGGTGTCACAAAAAGATCATCTCAGGACCTCGCCACGAGGAGTCCCAAAATATTGGTGTTAGGATTCACGAGTTGCGAAGTGCCGAGGAGCCAAGATTCATGTGGACGCCGAGCCGCGAAGTGCCGAGGAACCGAGGTTTGTATGGACACGTGGCAGAGCATAAGGTGGGACCGCGCATCTCGGGGACTCGTGAGTTAGGAGGTTGAAAACTCGACGGTTTTACCAGCGAGGTCGCGAGGTCGCGAAGTTGCGAGGTTGCGAGAGGCGCTAACATTTAAGCCTAGCCCATGGTTGCATGTGGAAGGAACTATACCCATATCGCCAGATCGGGTATCGCAAGATTTGAAGGGAAGAGTTGAAGGTTTTAAGTCCTGAACTCGCGAGACAACGAGATTTAGCTGATCTCCCGGTAGTAAAGGGGAGACCTTGGAAGATTGTTGTGGGTGCAGATTTCCCAATAGGGAAATAGAAGAACCTTCGAGTTCTTCGGGCCGAGAAGAAGAAGGTCCTATGAGAGTGGGCATGCCTGGGTGGTTGGCACACCTGCGTTAGAGTGGTATTAGAGAGGAATTATTGTCTGTATATTTCAGGCAAGAGAGGCAGGAGATAAAGATCACTCTGATACACACATCAAGTGTTATCAGAGCATAGAAAAGTTTCTTTGCTTTCTATAGTAGAGGACAGGGAGAATTCACCATGCTACCAAGGAGAAGAGGTAGACCATCACTCGATCTAGAGGGGGAAAGGGAATTGTCCTGAGAAAGAGAATTGTCCAGAGAAAGAGGTAGGCAAGGACAGAATCCATACATGGAGAGAGAAGTGCATAATCTTCGTGCCAAAATGGAGGACATGGAGACATCGCAAAGGTGCAACACTGATGTAGGAGATATCAGTGAATCCGAGGATGAAGGTGATGCTGGACATGAAGAAGAAGAAATCTCAGTAGAATATGTAGCCAATGAGAATTTAATTAAGGTTATCGCTCAGATGAGTGCGAAAACAAAAATGGACATTCCAGCTTATGAAGGGAGTCTGGATGCAGAAGAGCTGCTAGACTAGATTAGAGCTCTTGACACTTACTTCGATTATGAAGATATCGAAGATGATAAGAAGGTCAGACATGTCATCACAAGATTAAAAGGACATGCAGCATTGTGTTGGGATAAAATGCAAGATGATAGGCGTTGCCAAGGCAAGCAGAAGATTAAGAGCTGGGACAGGATGATTGCAAAGATGAAGGCAAAATTCATTCACAGGGACTATCAAATTTCTCTGTTCAGGAGGATGCAGAACCTGAGATAGAAGTTGATGACAGTGAAGGAGTATACTAAGGAATTCTACAGGTTCAATATCAAAGCAGGTCATCACGAGAGAAATGACAAAAATGTGGCCAGGTACATGAATGGCCTAAGGTATGAAATTCAGGATGAACTAAATTTGGCGACCATCCGAATGGTGGAGGATGCTTACCAATTGGCTCTGAAAGATGAGGAGAAGTTGAGCCATAAAAAAAGTCAGAGGGGCAGAGGCAGAAGTCAACCCAAAGGCAAATCGGTTGCCCAAGATAAATACCATAAGCCAAAGGATGATTAGAATAAACCTCAGACTCAGACAGAGAGAGGTGGAAGTTTGCAGCGAGGGTGATATGCTAAGCAAAGAGGACAACATACTGAGCAAAGAGGAGGATATGCTGATAA
>CBVK0102267739.1:0-16809 GCA_900067695.1 Picea abies | reverse complement strand
GTTACGGTATTCCTAAATGTTACAACGTCACCACTTTGGAGATTTGTGATTTTTCATTCAAAACAACATGCAAGATTGGTGCTATCGACTTTCAAGTGTGAAGGGAATTCAAAGAAGCAATCTTATTAGTAAGAGATATAAAGTGTATTATTTATGTTTAAAGTTAGAAATTAATTTTATTTATTTATAAATTATTTGAATTATTGTTTATTTATGTTGCAGGCATAAACCAAATATTAAAAGCTCCAATAATGATCCATTATGAATGATATTGAAAGTATACATTTTGCATGTTGGACAAGAGAATATGTAATTATGATCATATTCTTATCAATGACAATGTTGGGACCAAATATAGTCAATTATTGTCTTATAATGTTGTGGCTAAAAAGCTAACATACCAAGAAAAATATTTGAATGGAAAGATTATAAACATTTATGAAAAGACAAGAACATATTAACTAGTTTATAAATACATTTTCAAGTGTCTAATATTGTGTTTTCATTTAGTTGTTGGTTCAAGTAAGATTTATGATATAATAAATATGAAAACATATTTCAATGTTTATAACTATCAATTTATGTTTGTTTATTATGTTTTAATTTCTATTTGGTGATTAATTACAACATTAAGATGTCACTTACAAAAATGAAGAAATTGCATATCCATTAAAAATAATCCACTACAATGCAATTATATTAAGCAAAGAATTAAAACTATTAAAGCTATTCCAAATGAAATGTTGGAAGTGGGCTTCAAAAAATGAATCTTAGTGTATCACCTATGGCAATATTGTTAAAGGAATCTCAACCACCATTGAAAGGGTTATTTGGAAATGATCACTTTGGATAACTTGCAAACATAGAATCCCTGATTGAAGAGAAAAATGATGTTCACAAAAAAATTCAAAATCCTAAAAATGAAGATGCACTCGCTAAATATGATAAATTTGGCATATTGGATATTATCGATTAGTTTTAAGATTTCCTTGAAGAACATTTTCAACTTGACATATTATTGATGAGTTATATTTTTGATATCTAAAACTTTGAGATTTTACAATATTAAAAATTATTTACATATTGTTATTCAGAATGAATTTTTATAATATACTCTTTAGTATATTATGATGAATTTGACATATTGAATATAATTGATTAGTTTTAAGATTTTCTTGAAGAACATTTTCAATTTTACATATTATTGATGAGTTATATTTGTAATGTCTAAAACTTTGAGATTTTATAATATTAAAAAAATATTTATATATTGTTGTTCTGAATGAATTTTTATAATATGCTCTTTAGTATATTATCCTATTTACTTTCAGTCTTTCATTTTTATGTGAATTATTACTTAGGAAAATAGCATTAAATATTGTCATTTTTATGCACAAAATCTATAAAAATATGTAAGAGTGTTATTGTTTTTTCTTTTTCTTCATGTTTTATTTACCATGACATTTTAAACCAAAAAAATTATAAAATGTATGTGCTTTTCATTAAAACTAGTTTTTAAATGTATATTATTTTGAAATGTTTAAAAACAGTGTTGTTACAACTATCAACTATATATTGAAATAAAGTGTCCAAAATGTTAAGAAGCAATTTTTTAAACTATATTTAAATTGTATGGCATCTAAATTAATTAATAATATATAATTAGATCAAAACGAAAATTTGAATAAATAAATGGGATAAAACATTTTTAATCATTTTTAAAAACATCAAATTTTAGGTTTTAAGAAAAACTTTAAAAAAATTGTTGATACTTTATAACTAAGAAGATTCAAAATGTCAAAAAACTACCTAGAAAAAAAGGATTCTACTAGTATCAAAACTTTTTGAAACGAGAGTAAAAACATCCACTAAATGTGACCTCTAAAGAAATGACAACTCTAGACATTTATCATCAAGTTGGAAACCATGTTTAGAAGATAACTAGAAATTTTCTAGAAAGAATTATAGTACCTTGAAACAACATTTGTTGGGCATTTCTTAGTACAGTTGCGTGGATCAAATTATGTTGGGAAAGAAAACATGTCCAACAATGACTAGAAATAATCAAACCAAGTTTAATAAACCGAATAGAGAAGTGGTGATGTTGATAAAGTTGACAATGATTAATGAAGTGCTTCAAAAAGTGCAGATCAGGGATGATGATGTAGCGATTTGGAAGCAACAAAAGGATCTACATGAAACTTTAGATACAGGTTGAGCCCACTTCCTTAAAAAGTCACTATTTTCAATAAAAGTGGATGAAAGTGAGTTGTTACAAGATAATTTGTTGAAGACAAACAATCTTAGAGAATAGTTGAATGCCATTGTGCAGAAAACAGAAGAAGGCATGGTGGTAATCACTTTCAATAATTACCAACTTCATTTGAGTATTTTATTAAAACCCTAAACATTACTTCTATTGATGTTGACCTAAAGTTTGAAGATTTGAAGACCAGGCTCTTATAGCAAAATAGATGGAAAAAATAGTTTGGAAGTAGTATAACGAGTGTGGGTTCGCTAATGGGTTTGGAAACCAACTTCAAGGGCATATGAAAGTTTTCTAAGAAGCATGAATGCAACAAGACGAATGAGTAAGGCAATCACAAAAAATTCAAGTGTCATTATTGTGGAAAAAAGGGTCATAAGAAAAAAAATTGTAGGAAAAATTTACGGGATGAGAAGAATAGTCAAGGGCTAAAGATGAAGGCCAATGTCACAAAACATAAGAAAGAGGAGGGGCCTCTTTGTGTTTATGGCACGAGATAACACAGAACATATTCTTGGTAATATAGATTTGGGTGCATCTCATCATTTTTCCAATAGGAGAGATTGGTATATTAGCTACATTGTGTGTGAATCATCTAATGATTATGTGGTGTTTGGTGGTAGGGAGGAATACAAGGTAGAAGGAAAAGGTAATGCACAAATTACCCTATCAAATAAAATGTTGATATTTTTTAATGTTCACTATGTCCTAGGAATAGATAAAAATCTACTTTCTGCCACTGAAATTATGAAGCACAATCCCTAGTTGCATATGATTTTAAGTGATCGCAAATGCTACTTTGTAGATAAGGTCAATAAGAAGAAACCCACTCTTGGTATTGAAGTGCATGGGATTTTGAGGTTGGTTGACACAAGAGAGGAAAAAGGTATGATTTGATGGAAAAGACTGGTCAAAATAGCAATGAGCTTTAACATCAAAGGTATGGGCATTTGAATTTGAGTTATCTTTCTTATTTGAATAAAGAAAGTTTGGACAATAACCTTCCAAATATACAAAAGAAACAAGAAATTTGTGGAGCACGTTAGGTTGTTAAGAAGCATAGGCCTCTATTTGAAGAAGGGCAAGTTTGGAGAGCTAAGGAGGTTCTTCACTTGATCCATGCTAACATTTGTGGGCTTATGAAGATAGCATCATTCTTCAATGCAATGTATTTTTTCGTTGTTTGTAGATGACTTAACGATGGTGTATTTTTTGAAGTTGAAATCCAATGTGTTGAATGAGTTCAAGAAGTTCATGGCTTTGGTAGAAAACCAATAATAGAAGAGCGTTAAAGTCACGCAAGCTAATAATGAGAAAGAATTTTACTCTAACGATTTTATTGATTTTTGCACTCAAGAAGGCATTCAGAGGAAATACAAGACACCCTACACTCCCAATTGAAATGGAGTAGTAGAGAAGCTAAATTGTACCATTATGGAGATCGGGCTAGGTGTATGTTCGAGAATAGGTATGTTCCTTACAAGTATTGGGCAAAAATAGTACACACGTCAATTTATCTATTCAACTGGTCTCCAATAAAAGAGATACACAAGAAGACCCTAGAAGAAGCATGATCTAGACGAAAACCTCAAGTAAATCATCTCCAAGTTTTTGGTTCAATGATATATGCATGGGTTCCTAGATAAAAATGAACCAAACTTGATCCAAAATCCCAAAAAGTGATTCTCATGGGGTATTGTGACAACCATAATTTTTATGAGTTAGTGGATGTTAAGACTACCACAACATGTCTTAATCATGAGTGGTAGATGATGAAAATGAAAGGTTGTCCCGAAAGAAATCTCATCTAAAAAAAATTGAGAATGAGGAAGATATGACCCAAAACACATGTTCGATGGATGGGGAAACTCAACAAGAGGTAGGAATCACCTCTTAGCATGATTCCCATGCAATTTTTAGTCAATGAGGTAGGAATCACCTCTTAGCATGATTCCCATGCAATTTTTAGTCAATAGGATATTAGAAATAGCTCAGATCAACAAGAAACCAACATTGTTTACAACAATAGGAGAGAAAGAAAAGACCAAAATGGTATTACAATGTCTATGATGATGCTAACTAGGATGAGCTACATGATGTGAGCCAAGAAGGTAAAACAAAAAGAAGTAAGGCCTCTAATATGGTGAATTATAATGATGATGCTCACTAGAATGCACTCATTGAAATGTGTGAAAAAAGATAGACCAAAAAGAGATAAGGCATCTAATATGGTGAATTATAATCTCATGGATAAACCTTCAAAACTCTTTGGAGCCTCAAGATTATAAAGAAGCCAAAGGAGATCTAGCATGGGAAAAAGCTATGCAAGGTGAACAATAGACTTTGATGAAGAATCAAACATGGGATTTTGTAGAGCTACCTCCAGGGAATAAACCCATTAAGTACAAATGGATCTATAAATTCAAGTATAATACAAATTGGAAGGTTGAAAAACATAAAGGATGGTTGCAAAGAGATTTTCTTAGAAGGAAGGGATCGACTATTAGGAAAAAAATACTCCTGCAAAAATGAGTATAATTTGCTTCGTTCTAGACATGCCAACACAATTTGATTAGAAACTACATCTGATGGATATGAAAAGTGACTTCCTCGATGGTGATTTAGAGGAAGAAGTATATGTGTACCAACCACGGATTTCACGTTCCAAGGAACATTTGGTATGTAGATGAAGAAATCTCTTTATGGGCTAAAGCAAGTTCCTAGGTGTAATGATCCCAATCCATTATGCAAGGATCATCACTGTTTTGGTGTCTGATGGAATATGATGATAAATGCCAACTAGACCCCACAATGCCTCTCAAATACCCTTGTACTCGCTATAACATCCATCTGGCTACTATGGTCATCATAAGTCTTTGCCCTGTGATGATGTCCCAAAGTGGGGACATTACACTAAGGCATGGTACATCATAATTGATAGGTGTTTAGGAGAACGAGGATTTAGAAAGTGTCTTTCAAACCCCAATATCTACATGAAAAATGAGAATGGTGATGTGGAGATTCTAGTGATATACATTGATGACATCATCATTACAAGGAGTAAGGAAAGAGAAATCACAAAGGTAAAATCAGAGTTATGATTAGCTCTTGACATGACAAATTTAGGCCTCCTACATTATTTCTTAGATGCAGAAATTTGGCAAACAAATAATCATATTTTTGTTTCACAAACAAAATATGCCGAACAATTGTTAGACAACTTCAATATGGTAGATTGTAAAATCTCATCTACACCTATGAAGAAAGGGTTGAAACTTTTAGCCAAGAACAATTCAAAGGTAGTCAATGAATCAATCTATAGGGAACTCGTGGGTAGTTTGATATATCTTACCGCCACCGGCACTAACTTGAGCTATGCAATTAGTTATGTATCCTTCTTTATGCAAGCCCCCAAAACAGAACACTAGACAACAACACAGAGGGTGCTACAATATGTGAAGGAAACAATGGACTTTGGAATTATATATGAGAAAAGAAAGAAGCCTCAATTGTGTGGATATTCAAACTTGGACTAGGTCGGATATGTAGATGACAACAAGTCTAAAACAGGGTATGTGTCCAACCTTGGCACAAGGGCAATTTCATGGATCGATAAGAAACATGTTTCACATCCCTCTACAAAAGAAGAATATAAAGCAATAGCTAAAGGGGCATATGAAGTAGTTTGGATTGGACAAATGCATGCAAATTTACAAGTCTATCAAAATTAATCCACTTACTTTTTATGATAACTAGGGAATTCTCAAGTTGGCAAAGGACCTTGTCTTCTATAAGAGAACCCGACATATTCATGTCAATTGGCATTTCATCTAGTAACCAATAGAAGATGGAGTTTTTGTATTGCCCAACTCAACACTAGATTGTAGACATTTTCACCTAGTCTCTTGGGCCAGATAAATTTGTAAAATATAGAGATAAATTTGGTGTAGTTTCTAGAATGATCATTAAAAGAGGATGTTAGAGTTATTTAGTCCATAATAATCATCTAGACTATAGACTTAGGCATATTAGTAAAGTCACTTTTTGACTTAATCTAATTCATGTTTTAGTGTTGTATTAATGACTTAAAGTACATTTAAATCATTTTATGAACTGTGCATCTAGGATTCATGCACTTAGATTTATGTCATTCCTTCATTGTAAAAGGACATGTACTCTCTTCATTTTATTAATCCATGAAGTATTTGGCTCTTCCATGTTCTCTTGCGTTCTTGGTTTGTTTGTGTTTAATTTTTTTTAATTAGATTTGTGCACAAATATGAGAAGACTCCACCCAAGTATTCTTTCAATCGACCCAATGGACAAAGCATATGCGATAATTCATTCATTTCATCATGGACTCCATTGAAGATCCTTTTGTGTAAAAATAGCCAAAAAGAAATAACAACACAAGCCTTAGGCCTTAGGTTACTACAGTGTTTCTAAAATTCACATATTTCACCCAAGATCTAAAATATACATTTATTGTCCAATATTTTATTACCACTCAAAAGGCCAATCCAAATAAAATTTCCAAAATAGTTTTATTTTTCCAAAATAGTTTTATTAGGATATGGAACTAGAATCAAAAAGGTATGCAAGGAAGCCTTCCTCTCTTTCCAATACATGCAATTATCCAAAGCAATCTCAATTCACAATTCCCCAATATTCTTACAATTAAAAAATTAAAAATGGGAAAGTATAAAACCCAAAAGCACGCAACACAAGATATAAGGCAATTTCCCAATGCCCTAGAAATATCAAGAGATCTGCACATGTGAGAGAGACAATAAATATATCTCCCAATGCCCAAAAATAAAAGAAAATGAGAAAAACAGAAATAAAAGGTAGAAAATCCTTCCAATACTAAAGATTCCAATTTTCAATGTTTGATAAGGAAGCAACTCTATTAAGGGTGGTAGCATCTTTGAAAATCCAAATAAAACCTTCAATCACTCAATCAATCACTTACGCTGTGAAAATCCAAATAAAACCTTCAACCACTCAATCAATTACTTACAAGTTACAACTCCTCCAACCATGTTTTCATATTAAATTTCAACACATACAAAAGCCCAATAGTTTCTCCTCGAAAAAATCACTAAATCCACACAAGCAAATCAATAGATCTCATTGAACATGGCAGTAACTTCCAAATAAATAACATACCACAAAATTTTGAGTTCTTCCACAAATGATAGAATGGTGAGCTGAATCTCTTGGCAATCTAATTTCCTCTACAACTGAGCTCCTATTACCTTGGCAATAACTTACGACTATTTCATCATGAAATTATTTTCAACTACAATATGAGAAGACCATGAAAATCCAAATATAGGAGTTGGACAATCATAGAGAATTTGTGATATCAAACTAGTGTAAACTGGGAAGAAAGAAACTTTGAGATTGCGCTGTCTACTTACATAGTTTACTCCTCGAGGGATACCAACTATCTTCTTAGTTTTTTAAACTTTGGCATTGGATTTTAGCTTTGAATGTTTCAATAACGTATCCTGTCAAATAGCACATTCCTCATGTTAGTTCCACAGTTCTATGCACAGAATGCTAGAAAAGAGGCTCAACTCAACTTCACCACGAAAGGGTAAAAAGCGTTTATAACACCAACATGTACCAATTACTTTAAACAAATTGTTTCAAATCCAAAATATTCAAATTTTAACTTTGTACAAGACATTACCTACTCAACAAAACAAAACAAAAAACCCATATCCTTGAGAGTTGCTAACTCTGAGTTTTCATATTTGAATTATTCTTGTATGTTTATATTAACATTGCAAATATCGACAATATATAATACATTAGACTTCGCGATATATAGTGATTCTCTCGGGTCAGCGATAATATTGCCGATAAATATTGCGATTTTCTGAGATTAAGAAAATATTGCTACCTTTTGAGCTTAAGAAAATATCACAATTTATCATCACAATATCTTGAGAAAATATCGTGAGTCGAAGGGAAAAATCACCACGCTAACAAAAGGATGGCTATAAAATCCATTTCTTTCACTTTTTTTAATCGTTTTGAAAAATAGGAGAATCGGATTGAAAGCAAAGGAGATATTCACCATCTTCCATCAAGCTGAGCAGAAATAGTGTGTTTACATATGTATTAGTGAATTTATTGTGGAGTGGGGATTGATTTCCATCAATCATTTCCATATTATTAAATATGTGCAACAATTTAAGCATGCATGGTTTTTGTTTGTTTTTCAAGATTTTTTATAGGTTTGCCATGCCCATTAGATTTTCCCTCTTCTTCTTGATTTTCAATTGCAACAGTCTTGTGTGTTGATTTTCATTTCCTTTTTTGTCTTAGGTTTAATCAATGCCAAAAAAAGCTCAGGCTTTATATCCATCGTGAAAATATGGTGTGATGATTGAGTCTTATAATCAACAAAAGTTGGCTTGCAAGTTGTATGAGAAGGAAATGATAAACAGAATTAACGAATTGAAATACCACCACCTTGCAAAAATTCTGGTTCATGAAGAAAAAATTTGTGAAAATTCAACCCTGAAAATCGTTCATATTGCCAATCAATCATTTATTGAAATGGATAAAAAAATATTAAAAAAAAGCTTTGATACTTGAGCTTGCCACTAGAGGAGGCCCTGAGTGGTTACAGGTATCAAAGGTAGATGTGGTGTGGTAAATGCAGATTATCCAGAGAATACACATTTATGAGGGGATATTGAGACTTGAGTGCTCCAGCACCTTTATAGAGAGAAACATAGACGGAAACAAACAATAAGTAAAAGATGGCACACTCCAACGCCGGCCCCAAGGCAATCTTCTTCTAGAGGAAGAGCCATTACCTTTGTCCATAAAAGGGGTAGAGGGAATTGGTAATTTATTTATCTAATTTCATTGTAGTGACTCATGACAATGAAATACATTTATTATATTTTTCGTGATATTTTGAGTCAAGAGTCAGGACTCTAGACAAGATTATGTATCAATGTGTGATGTATCACTTGACATCTTATACATCTTATATATCAGTTAGTTTACATTTCATCTATTTGGTATCGATGTGTGATGCATCATTTGACATCTGTACATCTTTTTTTTTTTTGACTGGGGAAATCAGCAATTAATCTGGCACGTACTCGCGTGACACATATCATGTTATCCGACTGCTACCACTATAACCCCAGGCATGCCAACGCAGCCCTTCACGCAGCACACAAGGCCAATTGAGGGTTTTGAGCTAGTGACTTCACATAACCGAATGCCTTAACAGTACACTCCATCACCAATTGTTCTACACCTGGGGGCCTTATTAGGACATTTGTACATCTTATATATCATTTTTTTTTCATATTTATGTGACAACGCATTTATTTAATGTTGTTTCTTTAGATGTTTAAAATTTTGAAAAACACCAATATTTTTGTATATTTTAAGCTTGCAAATATTTTTTAATATTTCCCCCAATATTACCAATAAAAAAAAATTGAGATCCTCAGCAATATATACATTTTAAAGATCCTAATTTTAAGAAAACCTTGAACCTGACATTTTGGTAAATTGTCACTTCTAACTTAAACATGCCATGACCGAGAGTCCTGATTTTTCTTTCCTCTGAATCTTTTCTTAATACCACATAGATCATCTGTTTCAGGAGTGAATAAAACACATAGTAAAATAGTTCATAATGAGGAGGTATGATAACAAGTACATGGGAAGGTCACGGATTTGTGAACATAAGAACTAAATTGGGATATAAGAGTTGCATATTTCAGAGAATAGAGTTTTATGTCTACAGATTCAAAACATTGAGACTTGTTGTGCAAGGAAGAAGTCTGAATTATATCTTTTGAAAAAGGAATAGTTTATGCATGAATATATGTAATAAATTCATGTTCATGAAAAAATGGCCAATTACTCAAAACCATCGCAATACACTTCACCCTAAACGCTACAGAACCACTTCTAAATGTTAATAAGCTTTACCAATTTCTGAGTAGGCCAACACACATTCTATTTTCTTTTGAATATTCTCTCTGGACAACCAATAGGTGATCATGCTACAAGAAAAGTAACCAGGTTGACATTCTCATTTCCAAGAGAACTCTACAAGCAAAGTAACCAGGTTTACATTCTCATTTCCAAGAGCATTCTCATTTGCAAGAGAACTGAAATGGAAAAATCAATACCAACTAGATAATGAAAAGGTTCCTTAAATTGCCATGCTATAAATTCACGGGGGGCAATTGAAGATAACTCAAGTTAGATAGAGACTATCCACAACAGCAAAGCCCGCAGCAACACCACCCTCATCGGAGGAAGAAATTTTTGTTCTCATGAGATAACCACTTTGGTTGTTTAGTAACACATTGTCTTTATTCCTGCAAACATTCATTGATGAAGAGAAAATTTCAGAGTGAATGCATAAAGTATTCTAGCTGGCAGCTTCTCTATTGCACATTCCAGTCACGAAATATACAGTCATCCATTCGACTTTCTTTTTAAGCGAATAAAACCATGAAATATATGCTTAATTATTTTAATAACAAACGAGTGACATTTTAATTTTAAAAATGGAGTCCAAGAAAGAACTACATACCGTAAATATGCACCAAATATGCCAAGTTCAGAAACAGTTTCACCGTGATGATAGATACCACCACGGACAAGATATGACACATGAAACGGAGGAAAGATCCTTTGCATTAGTATGTAAGCAGCATGTCCATCACCACCGTTTCTCTTCATCTCAAGTAACTTTTCCTTGGCATCATTGCCATATATGTTATTTCCTAGACAACAGATACCGTACATTAGTTCCATGTATAAATTTGAAAAAGTGCAGTGGATTGCCAATCTTGCCTGCAGAATCAGTATTTTTTGCACTCATAAAATAATGAAGAAACACCAAAGAACTGGGATCCTAATTAAAACATATATGAGCAATTTACCCCCTCCTTCACGCTGGGGCTTTAACACAAATGCTTCTGGCCTTCTGATGGCGTCTTCTATAACATTCGCATTATTGTCCAAGCTCCATAATCCAGCAAAGCATTTCCTAAGATTAGCAATGTCATCCTTATTATCGATGAACCTGTCAAAATGTCATACAATTAACATCTTCAGCATGTGCATTTGTCTGCTTGCATGTCTGCATTTGTTGCATTCAAAATTTATTTTACTTGAACATCCTCTGCAAAATGGCCCTAGGAGAAGTATTGTCCACAAATGACAAAAAACAGTCCATGGGACTGATCAGTACATGGTCATTATGAATATCATAAGGAACTGCATCGGACACCTCCAACCTGGGCCTGTGACATTGGTTAAAAAATGAAGGATAAAAATTGCATAGTCAGTAAAGGAGACGAAAAGTTAAGCATGTGAGCATAATGTTGGGTGAGTGCGTAAGGAGCAGCTGCCTAGCATGGTGAACCACATTTCCAGGTCATCATCGACTACAATAAAGTTGTGTATAGCGTGTTGACTCGGATGTTTAAGGAGGGTTTTTAAAAGCATACACTATGAGTACTTGTTATATATTCTGGACTGGTGTTTGGTTGTTGCTTCTAGGTCATACCTCTCCTACCATCCAAGGCCAATACTCTCCCAAGGATAATTTAGTGACAAAGCTATCTTTATAGTCCATATGTCATGCCATACAAATTCCATCACTTAGAGAACCTGTCCCGGCTACTTGTCCGAGGGATCTCCTAAACACTTGTACGTTAAGACAATGATATTTGGCCCTCTGCCAATTATTGATGCTGATCAAATGTTGCTAGAGACCCTGCCATTTTGCTCAATAAACAATAGTACCAATCTCCAATCTCTTAGTATACCGCATAATAGAAAGATAACTTCTTTGTTTTCTCTTCTAATTGACATAAATAAGAAACAGTTTATCCTCAATGTAGGTGAATCTCAAATTCAACCATTAGTTAGTGGCAGCAAATCATCAGCTGACCAGAAGCAAATCTCAGACAATGAAAGTTGGTAAAAGCGAAGGCAAGCTGGCATGGCACTTTTATGATGCTTCCAATTATGTGTACATGTAGGATGTGCTCTATTACTGTGTTTCTAGCAAGGTATTAAAACCACAGAACCAAAACCAGCCAGTTCAATGGTTCCGTACCAAACTGGTGAAGGCACAGTTGTAGAGATGTTCCAACCCAAAAAAGGTAAAAATCAATTAGAAACCCGAAAACTACCCTATCCCACCCCCTAAACCCTAAAACGTTGTTATATAAGCACCCCCCCTATGCCTCACACCACTCTCATTGAGCATTTGGGCTTTGTGGGACTGCATTGAAGAATTCTGAATGGCACTGAGATTGGAGCTTGTTTGGCATTCTTGTGGGCTGTTTGAGGTGGATCTAGCATTCAAATCTGGAGGCTACATCCCATCTACAAGCTTGGAGTTCTTGAACGGATTCTTGTGCCCATTCAAATGTATGTTAAATTTGCCCCTCTTTTATTCTCATAAAATTGCAGATATGAAATATATCTGTTTGGCTGCCAAAAAATTAAGATACGGTTTGCATTTTTATTTTTATTTTTACTGGAGAAATCAGCAACTAGTCAGGCACGTACTCACATGACACATGGTCATGTTATCCGACTGCTACCACTATAACCCCAAGCATGCCAACGCGACCTCTCCCACGGCACACAAGGCTAGTCGAGGGTTTCGAACCGGTGACTTCATATAACGGAGTGCCTGAGTACACTCCATCACCGACTGTTCTACACCCTGGGGGAGATAGGGTTTGCATTTTCACATTTGCAGATTTGTTTGCATTTATTATGGCCACCATAGGATCAAAGACCCTACATGGGTCCATGTTGATGTTGTGGATAAAGAGATTTATTGCAAATATAGCAAGAAACACGTAAAATGGGGGTGGTGGGGGGTGCATTCATACGGGCTGAAAGAACACTTCACTGGTCAAAAAGGCCAAATTACCCCATGTGATGCCACTGACACTAGGGTCGTTAGAGAGGAAACTGAGACGAACAAAGTTCGCTCACACAAGAATTATCCAAAATACTTGGAATATAACAAAGTAATCCATATAGGACCGTAAACAATAAATAAATAATAAGATATAATGAGATAATATGAGATGATTACAATTGAGAATGAGGGCTTGCTTATATACCCACGCATTATGTTATGAATATCTATTTATGTATATTTTATGTTCATAACAGAAACCCTGCTTGACAACTTTCAAGAAGACAAGGCTATGCAGAAAGAGATAGATGATGAAATAGAGAGGAGATAGATTTGATCCCAAACCGACCCTAGTGTTAAAGCTCTTGCTCTAACCCTTTTGTCACTATTAGGAACCTATTTTGGTATGTTCCTTCCATTCATGAAGACCAGCGTAATGTTACAATATCAGTTACTCAAAAGCAGAACATAGAAGGAATCTCAGTTCCTCGAAAGCAGAACATAGAAGGTTTTCTTTTCACCCTCCTCTACCGTACCAATGCCTCTTGGCCCAACTTAGATAACCATTGGCAGATGCAAATACAAGGAATCTACATTTAAATATATGTCTAGATGGTGGTATGATGCAGATATCCCCTTCAATGCTTCCCTCTCACCTTATTACTAGACTATGTTGGATTCCATCGTTGGTGCTAGCAAGGATTTCAAAGGCCCTACTTTGCATAACCTGAAGGGATCTCTTTTGCAAAAAGAACCCGGTTTTATAAATGACTACTTGAAGAGTTTTAGAGTCATGGACCAAAACTGGATGTACCATCCTGTCAACTGGATGGAGTGATAGAAAGAACCATACCATAATAAATCTCCTTGTCTCTTTCCCACAAGGAACCATGTTTTTTAGATCAGTAGATGCATTTGATAGGGTAAAAGATACAAACTTATTATTTCAACATTTGGATGAGATTGTTGTGGATGTGGGGATGGCCAATGTTGTTCAAATCATCACAAATAATGCCTAACAATGTTCTTGTTGGTAGGCTGATAGGGAGTAAACACAAAGCCATATTCTAGACCCAATGTGTCACACACTACGTAGATGTCATGCTTGTGGATATAGGAAAAGAGGATTGGGTCAAGAACATTGTAAATCATGGCAAGAGTATTACAAAATATATATGTAACCACTCATGGGTATTGAACTATGTTGCACTGGTTTTCAGGATGGGAGGACGCATCCCCGGGTCAGCTAGAGTGCACCCCCAAACTTTTTAGGGGACAAACAGGTTAAGGACAGCAATAGTATATATATATAATAAAAAGGTCAAAAAAATTAGAATTTACCCTAAAAAATTGTAGTTGCTTATAAGCATAATAGCATATCCTATATGGTATTATGCACAGCCCTTGCACTTACTAGTTCTGAAAAAGCTCGTTCAATTAAGAAACGGGGCGACTGACATTCCATTATGGGCTCCTAGACATGAGCAAAATGCAATTTAGCTTTAGGAAGCTTAAGTGTAACTATTTTCTATTTGCAATAAGGTCCATGAAAGCTCTATGAGAGAAATAACCATCCCTATATGTAATAACCCTTCCAAGTTCCTACTGCTGTTATATATTTCTGTCTACTTCTATAACATTCTAGTGGTTTCCTGGGTCAGGACTTTCGTCAAACACTTGACAAACAAGCCCAAATACCAATATAAAGCCCACTTATTGTTGTTGCAGTGTTTTTTAGTGTTCTTCTGGTTCATGAATTATGTCAAACAGTTCATCCTCATGCTCACTCCTTATGGCTGGTATAAACTTTGCTTGCTGCTGCAATATCCTAATGGTTTTCTGGCTCAAGAGTTTTGTAAAACACTTTGCATACATGCTCAAATATCACTGTAGATTCCCTTTTAGCTGTCGATATGAATTTCTGAGCTTATTTATTTCAGTTCTCTTCATCGAGGTAATTTTATAACAGCCCATAATAGAATGACACACCAAAAGAGGGGTTTATTGTTTCATATGCCAAAGGCAGCAGTTACATTCAATTTTCTAAATGGTAACAATCATATAAATGCATAACAGAAAAGGTTATACTCAGCAATTGCAATCTAATGTAACAGCAATAGACAGCAATGAAATTGGGTCTAGTTATTATTGTTCTGACCGGTGGATAACCCCATCTTGAACAGCATTACAGAGAAATGACTCAGCAAGTACAACCAGATTGATTTAATATCCCTGTAGATGACCACATATGGGCAGCATGCCACTGCACTGGAAACACCCTTTTGGAAGCACCACGATCAGCAATTGTTTGGAACAGTACAAGGAGAGAAACAACAACAATTATGGGCAGTTCTATCTGCTCTATAACAGTCCCCCTTTTGGTACCTTACGATCTACAAAATGATGCTTACAGTGAGGTGAATGATAGCAGTGAGAAGGCAGCTCTTCCAACAGCAATCAAAGGCAATGGAATGCCCCCTCTAAAGCCCCCACGGACTGTATATAATTGGCACAATTTGGTGAATAGAGTAAGGCAGAGCTGCAGCAAATTGATCTGTGCTGAAGTGGCTTTCGCTTGTCCCCACGAACTGCTGAAACTTGCCACAGTCCCTCCTCTAGAATCCCACGACCTGGGAATGAAAATACAGCCCTCCTCCAAGACTCTAAGAGCTGCAATGATGGCCAAAGTGGATCTCTCACCACCGAAGCCTTATTAGCTAGGGTGGAATCTTTCACCACCGAAACCAATCCAAAGCAGGGTTTACTCCAAACCCTCAAAGGCTCCAAGAGCTCTCCAAATCAAATCAAATAATCAACATAATGAGAGAATGAGCTATCATTGTACTTTTATACCCTTTTCCTCTTTTCCCCTCAAGTAACTTTTTAATTTATCTTTAGTAAAATCACTTTATTAACTTATTAACCTTTTTACTCCCAAACGTGATTTATTTGACTTTAAAGCATTGTTTGGCACTATAAGTCATTTTTTTATCATTTCAACATTTAGAGTTTTTCATCCCAGTTCCAATGAGCTATTACACCAAGGTACCCCTCTTAGATAATTTATTAAAATGACAACCTTAGTGCAATCCATTAAATAATGCTCATTAATACTCCAAAATTACGAAAATGGTCGAAATGTGTCGGAATCGAAATCTGACTCGACAGGTGTGATCCCGATGATAAAAGATGATAAGTGAACCACTGAAAGCATCATATAAGTTTATAACCCCTCTAAACCCCTTGAGCTCCCTGGTAACATCAAATCACCCCTCTGATCAAGATGACACAAGCCCATAAAGACATCTCCAACTGCAGAGCAAAGGAACCCAAAAATATGGACATTTCAATCCTCCCTTCCCAAAGATTGCTTGTCCTCAAGCAATGCCATCACAACCCTATGATCTACAAGTTGACCCAAACTAAAGTTGAGAATGATCCCAGGGTCCCAAACCAACCTGATAGATGTGAAGCACCCTCTATTCAAAGCATTGTCCAACAAGGTGCTAACACAAGAGGCCATTTGAATACCCAATCACACTCATCCACTTCACATGGTATGGGAAAGACTACCACCATAGCCCCATTCACACCT
>CBVK0102267702.1:0-10313 GCA_900067695.1 Picea abies | reverse complement strand
AAATGTAGTTTCTTGAATAAGAGATAATCTAGGGGGAGGCTCTCCAAAATATCAATAAGAATAAAATAAAGTTGAATTAGTAGAAAGAAATTATTAACACTAAGTTAAAAGTTCAAAATTATCTTTCTATTATTGTTAATTAATGAAAAAAAATTAATATTGCAAAGATACTAACAAATTCTCGTGACCATCATATTGACATGGTACTTTGGACAAGACCTAAAGCATCTTAGAATGAAATAATTATGGAAGGCAAATAGTGTAGATGGTGAAAAACACTTTCTCTTGGAATGTCTAGACATAAAGCACTTTGGAATGAAAGAATTTGTAAAATTTGCAAGGCAAATAGTGTAGAGGGTGAAAAATGCTTTCTCTTGGAATGTCTCACCTATAAGGACAATGGATCTAGTTTTCAAAGCATTTGTGATAAACCAAACTCCATAACTTGTTAACTCGTAATTATCAAATAAGTTAAAGAAAATTCATTTCCAAGTCATTAAATCATAGAAACAACTAGATAAATCAAACTAACTAATTTAAATTTATAAGTACATACTAAAATTGGTTTTAGTGATTAGTGATCAACATTATCATCATATGCCATCAAAATTATTGAGAACATCTCTTTGGACTTTACCTACATCTAATGAAGGGGAATTTGAACATGGATCTAAGGTTTATACAACTTTAATTGCTTTATAACTCATTGTTAGATCACATATCCATGCATAATTCGCCTCTTCCAAATGCTTCATTATGTGATAAATTGCCATGAAGATATAACCAAAAATTTCATAACATTAACCAAGGAATATTGAACATGTAATTTTCCAATATATATTTTAGTATAATCGTAAATAAATTAAAAATGAAAGGAGTGTTTTCAATGGAAGTTAAGGAGGAGTAATAGCTCCTCCATTATACTAAAGACTTGTAAGTGGAGGAGCATATTTTTGTCCTGCATGATTATTACCTTAAATATAAAAAAAAAACTAAGTTTTTGAAGGAGGCAAGAAATCACTGAAAGGGGCCTATTGACTTTAGGAAAGTGGGTTCCAAGGCATATGAAGGTGGCAAAAGGTAGGACCTTTGATGGAGGGTCAAGTGCTTTCAATAGTCTAGATAGGCTCATCAACTTGTAGAGACAAGGGGGAAAGTCTGAGGCAGAAGGAGTTAAGAAAGATATTGTCATTATTCATAAGGTAGCATCAAGTGATGAAAGGGTTAAGGTTTCACACGACCATCCAAATTAGGTCATGGGGTTTCAATCTCAAGAGTTTGGTTAGGCAGACAGATTCCTAGACAAGGAATTGAGTAGATAAGGTTCTATGGGAAGAAATTTAGACCTCAAAGCACTCAATGGAAGAGGAATTCAAGAGATTAAGGGTAAGGACAACAAAAACCTAAATAGAAGGAGGAGGTCCAAGCACTATGTCAAAAAGAGAAAGAAGGTGGTAAGAATGGTGGTCGAAGAAGATTTCTTCCTTGAGAAAATATAAGAGTTTTAGGGGCTAGCTCTGACTAGTCATTTTCATAGCTGTGAGATGGTAGAGGAAATCATTAATATCTTGGATGCATGCATAATGGCTTTTGATAATAGGATATTTACCCATGTATCATGTTATGCCTAGAGGTTGGCTAAGGTTCGTATTGAAATCAAAAGTAGATGTAGGGAAAGTTTTGGGGAAGCAATGGTATTAGGGATTGTCAATATTAGCATTAAAGAGATAGCACTCATGTTTCAACCCAAGAGAAGAACCTATTACCATGTTGCTTCCATGGGTTGAGTTTCCATGGCTTCCCCCAAAGTGATACATTGATAAATATTTAAGGAATCTTGGTGATAATATAGATAAAACTTTGGATATTGACTACTCCTACAAGACAATCTCCTAGAGGATGGTAGCAAAGATTCTAGTGGAGGTGGTTATCAGAGAAGGTTTGCTTAACAATATTGAGATCGTTATCGAAACTCACACCCATAGATAGATTCTAAACTATATGAGGATTCCATTTAGATGTGTGAGTTTTCATTCATACAAGCATGTGGCAGATGAGTGTAGTTTTAGTTTCACTGATAAGGTATGGAGGAGAAAATCTCAACACCAAAACAAGGAGATGTTGAAACCTTCAATTATAAGTGAAGAAGTGATAACAATACCTAGAGTTAAAGAAGACGAAGGGTAAAGGTCAAAAGAAGTCTCAATAGAAAGCTTGTTGCAAGAGATAGAGAAGGCTCCAGAAAAATGCTAGAACCTTTTGGTCATTGTTGTTCCTCGAGTTGTTCCTGGCAAGGGAACAATGCCAAGGCACCCTATGGAGGCTTTTACACCTCCCCACTTTAGGCTAATTTGAAACAATTCAGTAGCTCGAGGGGGTATCCCTCATCAATAATTAAAGATTGGAATGGAAAGGCATTTTCATCTAAATAAAAATTACTTTAGAATAAAGAAGAACATAGCACACATTCACAAATAAACTTAAGATAGACACCTTTATCCAATTTTAAACAAACATAAAGAATGAGTTGAAGAATAAAACAACAATCTTCACCTCAAATATCATCAAGTAACATGAAATCAAGTTTGACCACTTATACTTATTAGAAAACATGTTCCTTAGAAATAGATAACGAATAAAGCAAATAACTACTAGAATAAAATGAACAAGGATATCGTTCAAAGTGTGTTTTTCCTGTGAAATACTAACTTCCAGACAAGCAATACTAAATACAAGACATTGTCAAAAGGTGTTGCTAAGCATTTCAATATATAAACAATCTTCTTACAGATCTCACAACATATTCCATGATAACAATGTATGTTAATTGAACATATATTGAATTAATAAAGAAACCAATGCACATTTCCAATTAAAGATCGTGTCTTTAACCTTTCATGTACATCATTATGTGAACACATCCATATACAATAAAGAAAAACTAAAAATAGACAATACTTTTAAATTAAAATTGAATAGTGAAAACAGACTATTCAAAACCAGTGGCGGATCTAAAACACAAGTCTTTTAATGTCATGTGTTATGTACAATAAAATCCAAAGTAAAACTATACATCCTTACCAGAGTGGGTACTTACATTCCTAATCGTTTCTATAACTATCCCCTTTTTCACATATATCAATATCCATGTGGAGTTTACAACCAATTTGATTCAACCTAAGCAAATATATTGTCACCTAGCAACTTAGGGATATAATTTAAACTTTTTGTTTACGTCTAGATGAACTTCTTGGTCTGATGAATGAGGCTTCTTTAGATATGGCTCCTTTGTCTTTGGAGGGCATTTCCTAACATTTTGGTAGCATAGACTGTGTTTCCTTGAGTGTAAGCTCCTCATCTCAAAACATTGAGTTCTTCAATAATGAGGTCTTAAGCTTGTAGTGCATGATCTTGTTCCATTCAAGCCATGTGGGAATAGAATTACTTAGCATCTTCTTGTACAAAACTTCAAGGTCAATAAGTAGATAAAAAGGAATTGGTGGTTACACTCAATATAGATCTTGTATAAGAGCTAAAACTGAAAAAATCATGAGATAAAGAATCACTTATTTGCTTTCCAGAAAAATTCTCATCACTTTGATCAATAGAATCTATGTCATCACAACAAGTTGTTAAATCACTCTCATAAACATGTTCTGGAAACATCTAGAACTCCAACATCCATGGGAAAGGTAAACCATACTTGCAAATGGGTGTAAATTGATTCTTAAACTCCTTTGTTATTTCCTTCACCTCAACAATTTTGTCCTACAGAGTGATAATTAATTTCTTCTTTTCATTTACCTTCCTTATATTGAGAACCAAAGCAACCCAATCTTTCAATCCTATAGCTTTCAAGGAACTATTTGAAAGTGGAATAAGAAATTGAATAATTTGTCCAGTCTCTTTGACCTTAGAGGATATGTTAGGCAATAGCTTATTGACATCAATCTATGCATTAGTTATTATAGTAGTTTCATAATATTGAAACAACTCAAAATGTGGTTTAAGGGCACATATTTGTTCAATGATTTCATCCCATATTCATCACTTAGGATCAATTAAATACTTCTTCTTTGAAATCGGGTTCAATGTCTTCTTTAACAATTTATCAAGATCATCATGGGCTTTCATTAACAGGTTTATTTCTTCATCTTTCTTGTTAACCTGTTCTTATAACCCCTTCAACTCTGACTTATTTTCTCTCTTAATCTCATCTATCTTTTCTTTGTTTGAATTTTTCAAACTTTTGATTTGATTAGTCAATTATATAACTTGGGCTTTACATGTTGCTATTTTATCTAGCATGTCATCAACACTGTCTTCATTACTGAAGAGGTGCATATTTTAGCATCATCATCATCAAAGACCTTTGACAAAGATTTAAACTCAGAGGATTTCTCAGTGAGTTCCCTTTGTAACTTTTCTATTTCAGAAGAATATTCTTCGAAAAGCTTTGTCTTTTCCCTTCTGAGCTCTTCTAATTCCTTTATCAACTATGAATTTTTTTCCCAGGAAAAATATGTACTTTATTATTCGAGATGAAAATCAAAGTACATTCCAAATGTGCTTGAAGCACAGTCACAATTGTCAATCTCTTTAACAAAAACTAGCAAGGAAGCTTAAGATAGCTTCAAACTATAATAGAAAACAAAATACCTAGAGTCATGGCTATGAATATCTTCAAATACATCAGTGACCATACAACCATAAAAAAAGACATAGATTGTCATTCAATACAAATAATCATCTTTCATTTTTAGCAAAGGCTAGTTTCTATCTCAAATCAGTTTGTTAGTAGGTCCTCAAGGCTACCATGGAAGAGTGTTCCATCTTCATGTGAAAGAACCTGATAATTTCCAACTGGAAGGTCCAATCCTTCCTTTGAAAATGAGTTAGCCTTCTCATTGAATTGTGTATAAACATGGGCATATTGAACATGCAAGAAAGTAGAAGAAATATATTGTATCTATTGTGCAAGTTCCTAGAGGTTTATGTTGAGAATCTGAAGCTCATTCGTCATCCATTTGACCACCAGAGAGGAGTCACTCATCACATGTCCAAGAAGAAAAAAATTTGAAATAACAAAGTTCAAGAGGTAGAAAAGAGATAGTAACTCAACTTTGTTATTGGTCCCCCTCCCAACATCAACTTTAAAGGTATAAAAATGATGTTCAGTAATATATAAAACAAATCCCAGGGAACACAAATGTTTGTCACCCTAGCACACCCCATCGAAAAACGACCAAGGTCTACTTTGATCAATGTCTGAGGATGGCACCTGCCTAACTAGTTTTGTTTTAGATGGAGCATAGTAAGAAATAAAAAGATTTATAGCTCGAGAGGACATGATCTTAGGAACTAAAGATTTTCCTTCAAATATTGGTGTATTGAGGGCAAACCAGTTTCTCCACACAATAAATAAGGGAAGGGCTTGATAGGTTTTCAAATCATTTTGACTAAACCAGTCCTAAAAACACAAATCGACTCTTTCATTGTTCTAAACCCTGTGGATCTTGAGAGATTTGTTTACCTCATGCCATACTTCCTTTGTGAAATTCCATTTAAGAAAGAGGTGTTGTGAGTCTTCATCATTTCTTTTGCATAAATAACACAACCCCAGACCACAAAAATTTCTTTGTTGCAAAGCTTCCCAGGTTATAACTTTATCTCTAAAAACGAGCCCCATCAAGACTATACTTTTAGGCGAATCATTTAATTTCCATAAAGGTCTCGACCACCAAATGACCTCTGAGATTTTTTCCTCAATGACAGTCTAGTATCTAATCTTTGCATTGTAATTTCCCCCCAAGCTATTATAAATCCACACCAACTCATCCTTATTGTTTTTAATTTAGATGTGAGCATTTGATAAGACTTGAATATATCTATCCCAACCCAATCTGCAGACCTCAGTAATACCTAAATGTTCAAAAAAGAGCCACCCCTATTTCCATATGGTCATAGAATCTTGGTCGGCTATCCTAGATAGAGTGGATCCACCATGTTGTTGTAGAGTTTGGAACATTTCCTCAATACATCCCATGATAGCATCAACACCTTTACCTAGGGATTTTCCAAAAAGGTTGATATACTTTAAACCCCATCCCCCCATTTTTTGGGAAGTGCAACATATTTCCAATTTGACAAGTGCAAACCTTTGTATTCCCCACTCCCTCTCCAAAGGTAATTGAAGCACAACTTTCAAATCAATTCTAGAGAGCCCTTAGAATGTAAGCCAACAAATACCAATAAACAAGTGTTGCTTCCAAAACCAATCTGACTAATATTAGTCTCCCAGCTCTAGACAACAACCTGTTACACCATAAATTTATTATTTTTTCTACCTTCCCCACCAACCATTGTCATTCTTCCTCCTTATAATTTTTTGGCTTTATTATGAACTCAAGGTACTTGAGGCCTTCCTCTAATTTCCTCGATTGAGAAGGAATCAAATCTTTGAATCCTCTCATAACATGAGCCTTTAGAGCATTGCTAAATGCCATTGATTCCATCTTGTTAATCTCCATCCATGTTCTCAAACAACAAAGGGTTAGAATGTCCAACATCTTCCTAATATCCCAGTCATTTCCATAACAAAAGAGCAAAATGTCATCTACAAAAAGCAGATGTGTTAGAGAGATCCTTCTGCTAATCTATATACCTCTTAAAACCCTTCATGACTTGGCATCCATAATCCACCTTCTTAAACCCTTGGCTACAAGAAGAAATAGGTACAGAGATATAGGACAGTCTTAGTGTAACCCTTCAGAAGGTTTGAAGAAAGGAGCAGATGAACCATTTATTAAAACAACCATTTGTGGCGTAGTCACATAAGCCATTATCCATTTTATCATTTGTAATAAGAATCCAATTTGAAGAAGCATAAGATGCAAAAACTTCCACAAAACCCTATCATAAGCTTTTGACAGGTATAGCTTTAGGATTAAGGATAGAATGTGTTGTGTCTTAATATTATGTAAAGCCTCTTGGGCTGCCCCATCAACCTCATTTATGTTTCTTCCTTCTAAAAACCCAAATCGCTCAGCCAAGATAAGTCGAGATAAAATTGGCTTGATCCTTCTAGAGATCACTTTAGATATGATCATGCAAACCATATTGCACAAGGATATTGGTCATAATTCATTGAAATTTTCGGGATGGCCCACCTCCAATACTAAGGCTAGAAAAGTCACATTGACACTATCGGGCACTTTGCCTTCATATCAAATCTCTTCAATCAATTGAATCAAGTCTTCCCCATTCAGGTCGAAGAATGCAATATAGAATTTGATTGTCCACACATCCAGACTAGGGCTATAGTCCTTTTGAAAATAACACTTTACTATTACAAGTTCATCCTTAGTAGCGTCCCTATAAAGATCCTCATTCTCATTTTCCTCCACCATATGAGGGTATTTAATTATTAGGTTCATTATCTCTCCATGAGGGCATGGATCAACTTCTTTGAAGATTTTCCCAAAGTGAGAAACACTTAAATCTGCTACGTCTTTAAAAATTTTGACCACATGACCTTCCTCATAATGAAGTTCCAAGATAGTGTTTTTAGATCTCCTATAATTTATAAAGATGTGAAAAACTTGGTGTTATGATTCCAAGAGGCAATCTAGGTAGCACAACACTTAATCCTCTAGTTTTTCTCTTCCTCAAGTAGAAGTTTCCCTTTTTTATTTTCCAATTTCTTCAACTCCCTTAAACTTGCGTCATCAAGTAAACATCCATGATTACCATGAAGAATTCTGTCAATATTCAACTCAATCTCCCTTAAGTGAGCACCTCTCATCCTATGTTTGGAAACTAACCAATCCACTACCATCTACTTAATATACTTTAAGGAGTCAACAAATTGATTGCATGCCGAAAATGTCAATGCGGGGTCAAAATATTTCTAGTGTGACTTGATTAAATTTTGGAATTCATCGCCCTCAAGCCAGGATGGATTGAATTTAAAAGGAGCCTTGTGATTTTATTCCACCATAACCAACTCTAAAACAATTGGAAAATGATCTGAGAATCGGATCCTTTCAACCCAAGATCTAAACCAGTTAATTTGTTCACACAAATCCTCATGCCAAAGGAATCTATCTAACTGTTTAGACATTTCCACTTCTCCAGAATGATTTTTCACCTAGGTTGGATTAATTTCCATTAGAGAAATGTCTACAAACTTATCCTTTTCCATCAAATATGGAAAAAAGGGAGATTAAAGGATCTGATCGTGACCTAGATCCCCAAATTTCATCTCGGTGCAAAGTGAAGTTTGAATCCCCTCTTATGGAACTTCAACAATCTCTTTCATCTTAGAAGTTCCCTCCCTTGGACTTAAAATTCCTCTTTATTTTCCTCCCCTTCTGATCTAGGTGGACATCGGTGGTTGCTAACCTATTCCACTAGCTCAAAATACAGTTTCCATCTTGGCAATTTTTCTACAATTTTTTGGGTCCCAAACTTTCGAGGTCGTTTTGAGGCCCTAAACAACGTTTTTTAACATGGAAACACCCAACAAATTTCTTAGAATTGCATTCGGTTGATCGAAATGTTTACTCCTTGGATAGACCTTTCCAACGGGGTGTTGAACACCCCAAACAGAGATCGTATACAAAAGTTGTGCCCTTGAGAAGTTGACGTATCAACTACCCCCATCGGGGCCCATAAACCTTTTGGTGCTTCATCTTTCGGGGTTAGTGTTTTGGATGTTTAGGGTTTTCTCATTTACGCTTTATGTTAAAAAGGCCTTTGGAGCCTCGTTGTAATCATCTTCTTGCGAATGTGGGTAGCCATCACATCTCTTCTTAGAGATAAACTACCACCATTATAGCGAGTTCATTTCACTATGTATTTTCTTTTACAGTCTATGCATATTTCATTCTTGAATAGAAATTGAGTATTACCATATCTCTATGTTTATGTCTTATTTACGTGTTTCATTTTGTTCCCTCATAAATTTGGATCACCTTCACATCACCACCTTCCAATCAAACAATATTTTTTTATTCCAGGACCCAGTTCTTCTTGACTATGACTCGTTGCTAACAAGCCCTACCAATCCATTGCCTTCATCCTTCTCTTTAGAAACCGTAGCATGTTCACCAACATTGTGGATTATAGTATTTCCATTAAAGTGTATCTCCTCCCTCTTCTGAGCTTGAGATAGACTAATGCACTTGCCACCTTCACCAATACCCATGTCACATTTTCCTAACATAGAAATTAATACACCTTCTCGATAACTTGCCATCAACTTGGAGCCTTTAAGCTTGATGGGATCCATCGAATGATTGCACATGCCAAAAGAAGTGCCATATTGTGACATCTGAGTGCCCACAAGAAATGGGCACCCCACCACATCACCCTTACCATCAGACTGACAAACCCTATCTATCAATTCACCAATTGAAGACTTGATATGATGGATACAAATATCCCCCTTAGTGAGAGAGTCCTTAGAATAGTCTACAAGGAAATACCCTATTGACTTTGCCATCATTTCAATCAACTATGAATTTATCTCCCTTAGCTTTCCATTTTCTAATGCTAACATATCCTTTTCTTTATAAGCATATATTAGTTCCTTAGACTCCACTAGCTCATTTTGAGCTTGGACTTGAGAATGTTGATTCAACATCTTTCGCCTCCATCAAACCCTTTATTCTTTCATTACTTTTGGATGGATTAGACAAAGTTACAATCTTGTTTTCCAAATCTTTGATTGATTCATAAATGAGGGACTGAGAGTCCACACAATTCACCAATATGGATTATTGATGGAGAATAAAAATTATTGTCTTTTGCAACTATTGTTAGACTAGAGTATGCTCTACCATATTAAAATAAGGGTATTCATACATAGTTTGAAACCTCTATGTCTATGTTTTGCTACAACCACTATGAGTTCCAACTCTAAGAGAAATTAAACATCATGCTATCGAACTAAAATCAACACTTCAAACAACAAAATATTCCACTCCACACTCCAAATATGAGTGAGAAAAATAATATTTTTCTATAGAAGTGTTGATACACCTAAAGTTTCTTTGTTCATAGGTTGTTAATTACACCCAGGAAACAACAAAATCAATGAAAGAGGGAATCACCATTTGGCTATGTGCAAAAATGGATTTAAGGGTTGTGTTTAAAAAAAAAAGTTGATGTGAGTGTAAAAGTGGATCTGTGGGCTAAGTATGCATATAACAACATCCCACTACTTGGAGGGAACAAAGTGGGAGTGAAAGGTGATGTCCCAGATGTTATCACTCCAAGAAACCCTTTGTGGTTGTAGACCAAAGGTGCTT
>CBVK0102267687.1:0-10393 GCA_900067695.1 Picea abies | reverse complement strand
TATATCTTTGTCTATTGTAATTGACAGTCTCAAAATCAGGTCGCATTATTACCAACTTACTAGAGCATGGTTCAACATTGTTGGCCCCTCCTCAATGACGTAATGTTGGAAGAAACATACTTTATAGGTTGCAGGTAAATGCAACTCATCCCTCTTACCCCTCCTGCTCCACAATCACAGAGGAAATGTCTTGGAGGGTAAACAACTTTGTGACCCTTATGGCATACCCATGCACAAATTGAACAACACTGAGTAGATGTGAATGTACAAAATGTGACCATTCACTTTTACTCTTGTCATCGTCTTCTTTGTTCATACTAGATAGTCCTTTGGCGTTCCCCTTTCTATTTTCAGATTAGGTGTTATCTTGCTATAATGTAATTCAGTGAGATCCAATGCTCCAATGGCCAATTTTGACAAGAGTTGTAAAACGTTTAATGAGTTGTTTCCTTTTTTGGAGAATTTATGAAGATCCTAGGGTATAAACTTAAGTTGACCTCCTTTAGGTAGATCTCTGTTAATAATCTCAATTGCATTGGCAAACTCCCCAGAAAGAACAATTTCTTGGGGTTCTTCTCAAACGCCTTGACAAAATTCAAAATGATTATGAAATTTCCATATTTCTTTACAAGATTTTCAAAGTGGAGTCTTGTTTCCTGATAAGTCGGGTCCTTTCTTTGCAATGTAATATCAAGCTTTTAGGTTTATGTATGAAATTTCTTGAGAGCAATAAAGGGTATCGACCTCCGGTGTTGTACCCCAGAGGTATCTTCAAAACAACTATTCTTGTTTCAACACCATTTGATACTCTGCCTTTATCAATAATTCCCTGTTTCAAGTACCCTATTCCAACATAATATCTTGGCTTCCTGGCAATGTCTATCAAATTCAAATTCTTCCCAAAAATTGAAAGTTTAATCTGCTTAAAGAATCCATAAACCAATGCCACTGTCCAAAGTGTGTTGTTAAAGCACTCATAGATGCCTTATGTCAAAACTTCATCTCAAACAAAGATCGTGTCATAAAGTACTTTCCTTGTCTCATCATTAGACAGATTCTCTTGCAGACTCAACACATTATGTGTATCTGAAAAGGTCACTGGTAAGATCCACAGTAAATAGCACCTTCTTGTATCTGTGTTCATCTTCGGAACATGCTAAATTTGTTCGTACAAAAGGATGTGGAACCATAATTACCCTACTCCTAGTGAGTCAATGTCATGGCCATATAACTCCAATTTGTGTCCATTTTGTTATAAGTATTGTTATCGCACAAATTCACACTTGTTGAGCTAAAGTCCGAAAGATCAAGTGTCACCTCACCAACCCTCTTTCACTTCAGGCTAGCTCTCCTTCGGCCCAAGGGGGTTTCCTAGATTAAGATTGCTAGGACTTGGGGCAAGGAAGCTTAACGTGGAGAGTGAAGTCCAAGCAAAATGATTTTTGGTAGCTTTAGAGTGTTAAAGAAAAATAATGGGAGGTTTGAAGGTCAATGTCCTTTTATTGGGCATATAGAGTCAAGCATGCAACACTTGGGGGTTGAACTAGATGAAGTTAAGAAGGATTAGGTATAAACCCTAAGGTGCAAGCACTTTTGGGCCTTAGGTTCTAGACCAAGGTTGCGGGGGAGTGCCCCCCCCTCGAACCCGCTCTCGAATCGCGCTCCGAAGGGGAGCATTCAGGGAGTGCACTCGGGAGCACGCTCCCTGAACGCTCCCCTTCTGGAGCGTTTTTTAGGGAGCGCGATTCCTCTTGAAAATATGCGCTCCCTGGTTTTTTAGGAAACGTCTAGGGAGCGTTCGCTCCTTGGACGCTCCCTGAGCGCTCCCAAGGGAGAAAAACACTCCCCGAAACGCTCCCTAAGCCCGCGCACGTGAGGAGGAGGAAATTGGTCATTTTTGGGGTTTTTTTTGGTTTTTTTGGAGAAATGACTCATGGGAAAGGTAGCCTAGGATTAGCTAAGACTACTAAACACTCTTTCACTCCCATTTCTCTCATTCTAATTCTCATTTCATCCATTTCTTTGCTAAGAGGGTTTTGACTCTTGAGAGGGTTCTTGCTAGTTCTTGAGGAGATTGAAGGGAGATTGAAGGCTATCATTTGTGAGATCTTGGAAGGGAGATTGAAGGCTACCATTTGTGAGAGCTTGGAAGGGAGATTGAAGGCTACCATAGTCATATTCAACCACCATTGGAGAGCTAAAGAGGTAGGCTCTTGGTGCCCATTTTTCTTTCTTGTTTTTTTTTTAAAATGCATGTGTTGTAAACTAGTTTCTTCTCCTACTCTTTCCCATTTCTCCTCCATCATTCTATTGCAGGTAGCAACTTATTATCAAGCGCCAAGGTTCAACATTCATGATGTTGATGTCAATGTGGTGTGCCATTTTGGTTCCACTTTATATTATAATGATGGTGGTGGGAGGTTCATGTTGAAATACCCATGATAGTGATGAAGAAATAGAAGTGGACAACACATACCAAGGTTTGCTAAAGCTGTTGCCAAATGAACACGCTACAATGCCTGATCATAAAGAGGATTTGGCTATAAACTTAGAATCATAATAATAATAATGAAAATAATAACAAACACTCTAGATATAGACATAGTATCATCAAGAATGAGGATTCATCATTTAATATGGTATTATCGTTGATTATTTCCTTAAGTTGGGTTAGTCTCTGGGTCTTTCTTATTGTGTTTCTCCGTTTTGAACCCAGCATCTGCTTTCTTATTGGGTTTCTCCGGTTTTGAACCCACTTCGGGAATAAACGTCAAGTTCCCAGGATTTTTCCCGTTCGACAAAACAGAATACGCCACGAATCACGTTGATATTCCATTTATAGCCTATGGGAGTATCACTGAAATATGGTGAGAACCAAACGTGTGAAGTGACAAGTCCACGTAACATGAATTTGCAACGGCATTCATTAAATTTAAGAATCTCCTTCCAAACCAGAAAATTCAGTGAACCAAACCACAAAGAGAAGTCCAACTATTTGGTAGACCAAGTACAGCTATTCGGTAGACCCAGTAGTTTCAATGGAAATACCAAAATAAAATTTACTTCCAAAATCTTAATTATTAATTTAATATTTTCAACTATAATGTTTTTAAGGTCGCCAAGGATATATCTAAAATACTTAAGAGGATCATTATTAATATTTAGCTATCCAGATATTATATCTAAATTTATGTCATTATTACTAATATGACTATCAAGTCAAAAATAAAAATATTGTATCCAAATCTTACTACTTTCACAAGCACGGTTTCTTGGTTCTTTTAATTTGTCTTGCCCTTTATAGCCTGTTTTTATATATAGCCAGAATATCACCATTCAGTTCTCTAATTCTCTAAGTACAGAGCCATATAGTGTTGGTAGCCAAAGGCTGGGTGGAACTAAATCTTAGTTCACTTAGCTTGTACTGCACCCTCCTCTCAATATTGTCTAACCCTTTCTAACAATTGTGTTTTTATATTGAGTTTACCTCATCCCCTGCAGTAACCAAGTCCCTAAGGACGGGGAAATGCAAGAAATGTGTTGAGTTTCCCCACATCCTGCTGTCCCCAAGCCCTTGGGGATGATGAAATGCAAGGGATGCGTTAGCTAGGGGTGAGCACGGTTCATATCTTTTAAGAGGCATATTCAGGGAATTAATTTTCTGTGTAAATAAGATCGAAACCCCTGTGTGTATGCCATAAAAAATCCATTACAACCCTTCCTTATGTCTTTTTTGCAACTCTATGATCCATGTGGCACACCCATGCACAAATAGAATGGCACCCAGTAGATGTGAATTTACATACTATGACCATTCACTGTTACTCTTGTCATCATCTTCTTTGTCCATACTAGCCAGTTCTTTGATGTTCCCCTTTCTATTTTCAGATCAGGTGTTATCTTTCTGTAATAGAATCCAGTCAGATCCAACTCTCCAGTGGCCAATTTTGACAAGAGTTGTAAAATGTTTGTTGAGTTGTTTCCTTTTTGGAGAATTCATGAATATCCCAGGGTCTAAACTTCAGCTGACTTCCTTTAGGTAGATCTCTCTTAATAAGCTCAATTGCATTGGCACACTCCCCAGAAAGAACAGTTTCTCGGGATTTCTTCTCAAACGCCTTGATAAAATTCAAAATGATTATATGGGATTTCCATATCTCTTTACAAAGTTTTCAAAGTGGAGTCTT
Source organism: Picea abies (assembly GCA_900067695.1). NCBI lineage: Eukaryota > Viridiplantae > Streptophyta > Pinopsida > Pinales > Pinaceae > Picea > Picea abies. The sequence goes on along the minus strand of CBVK0102267687.1, from coordinate 6,206 downwards.
GTTGCATGATAAGTTGGGTTCTTTCTTTGCAATGTAATATCAGGCTTTTAGGTTTATGTATGAAATTTCCTGAGACCAATAAAGGGTATTGGCCTCCGGTGTTACCACAGCGATATTTTCAAAACAATTTGTCATGTTTCAACACCATTTGCTACTATGCCTTTACCATTAACTCCCCGTTTCGAGTACCCTGTTCCAGCATAATATCTTGAGTGCCTGACAATGTCTGTCAAAATAAAATGCTTCCCAGAAATTGAAAGTTTAACCTGCTTAAAGAATCCAGAAACCAATGCCATTGTCCAAAGTGTGTTGTTAAGGCACTCATCGATACCTTGTGTCAAAAATTCATCTCAAAAAAACATCGTTTCATAAAGTACTTGCCCTATCTCATCATTCGACAGATTCTCTTGCATACTCAACATGATATGTGTAGCTGAAAAATGCCCCCGGTAAGATCCACAGTAGATAGCAGCTTCTTGTATCTGTGTTCATCTTCGGAACATGCCAAATTTGTTCTTACAGAAGGATGTGGAACCATAATTACCCTACTCCCAGTGACTCCATAGATGGCATGGCCATATAACTCCAATTCGCATCCGTTTTGTTATAAGTATCATATAATATGGCTTCGAAACTTGATAAATCCAGAAATTCCATAGCAATTGGTGACAAAATTAAGGCCACCTGTAGACTTGATTGCTAGTATGTATTCTTCTGATTTGAAAGAAAAGAAATTGCTTTAGACCTTGCTCAAGTGTAGATCTAAACCCTGAGATACCCCTGTGCAAAACAAGGGGTAACATTTGGCTCCTACTTGGGGACATGTGCTTTCTTCAAAATTGCATGAGAACCTCAGAAGTCGGCCAAGTGAAATTGGTAAGCCAATGCATCCAGTTCATCCTCTCGTCTATACAGTGCCCCTTTCCCCTATGCTTCATCATCATACCAATCAAGGAAACAATAATGTTCCAGTGTTTATAAACTGAGATCTTTGTCGTCACTGCACTGTGCACACAATCGTTACCACCAGGATAAAAAATGAACCCATTAACTCCAACAACCCAGTATTTCCATCTTTGGAAGGGCACCATTCCAATTGCCAAGTGTTTCAAGTTACCTCTTCTTGCAATGTCTCGGGTATATTTCCAAGTGCCCAAGAAATGGAAAACTTGATCGTAATGACATCTTCTAACACAGGCCTGGAGAGAAACACTGCAGCACTGTTTATTTGGTTCATAATCTATAATTCACATAGCCCTGTTCCAATTCAAACATGTTCTCAGATTTGAATTTAGTAGCACATCATTACAAATGCCAGCATTGACAGTACATCTACTTTCAGAGCAGCCCCAAGGTGGCTTGAAAACCATCCAAACGATGACCTTATTCCTAAAAGATTAGATTCAAATTCACTGTTGTTATGTAAATTTAGGATGCAACTGTCCTTTATGATGAATATTGTTATCGCTCAGTTTGTATTCAAGGTCAAATAGCTGAAAGATAAGGACCAAACTGGAGCTTCCCCACCCATTGTCACCTCGATGGGGGGCTCTTTCTATTCAGGGTGGCTAATCCCAAGAGAGACATCCCTAGTAATCTGGGGTTCCATGGAGCAAGAGTCCTCTCCGATACAAGCCCAGGCTGGTGGTGATGGAAACTGCTACTGCTGACAGGACAAATCTGACGAAGAAGAAGAGAGATGGGCTCTCCAGGGCCATGCTCAAGTCAATCCCGCTCTCGGTACTCCGTGTTTGGGACCATGTGGGCCTCAAGACATGATTTCCTAGTTATCCCTAGATATCGGGGATAACAAATACAAAACTGTTTTGTCTCAGAAATCAGTCTATATTCCCCATCATCATATGAATAAAGTTTGGATTTTTTATCTAGTTCGTCCTCGGAATCTGTAAAACTCCATGTCCTCCTTTCACCCTTAAATATTCCGAAACTTCTATTTCCACCAACTAATGAAATGGTAGCACCATTCATATCAGCATGTTGAAAAAGCATTATCATATCATCCAAATCATCATCATTTCCACGTGACCTATATCTGCCCAAGTTAACTGTAGTCCACAGCAGTATTGCAACATGTTTCACTGAAACGTGTGGGCTGCATGGATGGGTGCCTTCAACCAACTTTCTTTCTAGGACCCCCTTTTTATAAGGAATGAGAAAGGCACCTGCATTATTTGTATTAGACTTCATTAAATATAGACAGTATTCCCAAGCACAACTTAGTTCTGTTGCAGAACTATGTGGATCATCTAAATCTTGATTCAAACATGCAGAATTTGGTTCACATAGCATCCTATCAAAAGAATGATTTGGAGCTTCTTCCACTGGGCCTGCAATTTGGTCTTCAATATACTATTTCCACCAGAAAAACTGTCACGCAAATGATCCCCATATTCTTTTCCACCATCTGGGCCAGTCACAACATCACCATGTACTGGAGGGTCTTCAAAATTTACAAGGTGATATTTATGCTTCTCCTATTCTAATGGCAGGCTGAAGGTTTCATTACTTGCAAAGTCAAAGGCACGTGATCTTCTGGTACCAACAGACAGCGATTTGTCATTCTGCTCATCCTCATCTTTATCACAATGATGACCAAAATTGTCACATTCAAGAGTGCTAGTGAAAGTGAGGTCCATTGTATGGCTGGGAACAAAAGTAGAGAAATGCCCTTCCATGATTGCTTCCCCAACACTACCTTCCCTTCTGATTTGTACAATCCTAAAGTTTTCTTCTAGAAATTGAACATCAGATCTGTCACTATTTTCAAACAGCTTCCCCTTGTCCCGCTTGGATTTTCTACAAGGCTTCAGATTCGCAGCATTGTCTACAATGGGGCAGCCAACCATGCCATCATCAAAATCAGTCCCAAAAACAGTGATAATTTCATCAACACCAAGATCCTCTGTAGCGCTATCATCATAATCTCCATGGCGGCCAAACTCACTGTCACCCAGCTGAGTAATTGCAGCAGAATCCTCTATATGGGTGCTGGATCTAAGGGCCATAAAATGCTCTTCCCCCACGTTAGAACCTGAAAATTGACTCTGCCCCAAATCTGACTTCCTTCGATCATACCCGTCCTCTATATCATAAATGACGGGCTCACCAAAAATCACTGTATAATATCTATGTTTATTCTGATCCAGAATTAGAAGGCCCGAGTTGATCAGGAATCACTATTAATGCCAAGGGTCCTATAATATGCGGATTCTGAAATAGAATAGCTAGCTTCTTCAGAGTTTTTCTTAGAATGTTCTCCATTCTCATCATCATTGGCATAGGGCTGTTCTTTTGCGACAGCAAAAATAATGTTACATGCTTCCTCTTCTTTACAGGCCACAACCGGGATTTCTTCTTCTATGAATGTTTAATCTTTATCATAACAAAACTCCTTGAAATTCCAACCCTGTTCTTTGACCAGGTGTAGGATGGGCATCTATCCCAAAGAAAATGTCTTCAGTTTCATGGACAAAATTACCTTCCTGCGCTCCTCTTCTTTATAGTCAATACAATCATAAAAACTGGGAGGGTAATCAAAATGTACTAGACAAGACCTGTTGTTATTATATCTCAGCTCAAGCAGCAGGTCTACTCTCCCTTCATTATCCACCACTTCAGGAACAATGTTGATATGTTCACTGCCCCTGGAAGTAATCCCATTTGCAGTTGAGGTCTGTGGCCTTTCTAGAACGACAGAAACACCATTGTTCATGGGTGCTAAGCTTACATAGCACTCTTGATTACAATCTGAAACCAAAGTCTTCTCTTCTGGATCTGTAATACTTTCTTGAATGATGTCAGACTGCAGTGGTGCTGTCTTCCTTAGATTTTTCACAAATCTTCAGATCTGTAGTATCATCATTTATTTCCTTCAGGACAGAAAACTCATCATCATGGTCTCGTGTCAAGCATTCCTCAAGGTTACTGTTGTATTGTTCTTGTGGGTCTGCAATATCCATGCTATCTTCTGTGTGGTCAGCACTGTTAACCTCCTCAACTTCTGCACAAAAACTTTCTTCTGGAGAAGATTCATCATCACAATCTGAGGCATCAGCATGAAAATCCTTGGAGTGTTCTATTATATCAGCACTATCATTTCCATAGTTGTCTTGATCAGCTTTTTTGACAACGGCAAAACCTGCTCCAGGGTGTTTTCTTCAAAATATCTCCATTCTTCTTCAGTTGTGTCAAGCTCCAGCAGTTCCCTAGACAAGGTGAATGGCTGATCCAGGTTCAAAGAGCCTTCCTTGCCACAATACTTCTTCGCTACAGCAACACATAACAAATTCACTGCCTTGTATGCCTCAACCAGTTCTAGGGCTAGAAAATCAGTGGGATCATCTTGATAATATTGCAAAACCAAGTCAAACCTCTCCCTTCTTTGTATACAAAGTCCAATCAGCAAATTCACATCACCGCAATTTTCAATCAGTTGCTGACAAAACATCCTATCTTCTTTAATGCTCTCCTTGAATGCTCGACAGCTTTCTTCGTCAAGAGCCTCATTGTTCCCATATGATTTTGATCATTGTGAGGAGGATAAAAAATGGCTTCTTCTTGGAGTGCTATCAACAAGTCATGACAGGTATCTTCATACTTTTGGGATGTGGGGCCACATTGCTTGAGAAATTCTTTAATGAAAACTGCAACGAAAGGTATACACCTTGGTTTGCAAGAATGAACAAGCCAATCCCTTTGTGCTCCCAAGGAACAAGCAAAAACCCTCATCATCATATCTTCATGTTCCACTTTGATTTCTCTAAGATTCCTCAAAACATTTACCACAAGTGAGATGGCTAATGATCGGTCACCATCTAAGTTTGGGAAATCCTTGCACCATTCTGGTGGACATTGATTTGGATACCCAGGGATATCTTTGACAACAAAATCCTTGTATACTTCATGAAATTCCTACAAAGCCATCCTTCACCATGTGCTAATTTCAACATGAGAGCTCAACAAGAAATGAAATTTCCGTACCTTATCACAATGGAGTCTCCGAGGTGAGTTGTAGATGCTTTCACAATGATGCTTGTCCCAACTTACAAGCACAAAGTCTTCAAGTTCTGTAAATAACAAGGTCTTCATTCTTCCAATAGAGTCGCTAGGAAAAGATCTTCAAAGTTGAAAAACTCTTCCAAAGTCTTCTTCCGGGAAATGGACTTTGTCCTCAGGAATGACGCCAAAATGTTATCACACAAACTCACACTTATAGAGAAAGTTCAAAATCTCAAGTGCGATTCGGTGTAGCCAAGAGGGAGACCACTATCACCTCACCAACCCTCTTTCACCTTAGGCCAGCTCTTCTCCAGCTCAAATGGGTTTCCTTGGGTTAATATTTCCGGGATTTTGGGCAATGAAGCTCAAGATGAATGTGAAGAGTCAGTGCAAGCAAAATGGTCTTGTTAATCTTTAGGGTATAAAAGTGGTCAGAGGACTGGAGATCAATGTCTTTTCATTGGGCATATGGAGTCAATGTATTGTAGCTTCAATGGAGAGCGAAAGCCAAGGAAGACTCAAGAATTAATATCTAGGTGGATGTACCATCACAATCCCTAGGTTAGGAAGACAAGATTAGGGGGATGTAAAATCACAATCCCTAATGTCGTCCTATGTATTCTATGGCCTCCAACAAGGGATCAATGTGGAAACCATATCAAGCCCTAGGGGGATGTACCATCACAATCCCTAAGGCTTAACCAAGAAAGACAAGAGTAGGGGCATTTACCATCACAATCCCTAAACTTGGCCTTAAATGCTTCAACAAGTTTAAGATGAATGAGAACAAGGAAGGGGATGCACCATTACAATCCTTCTTAGGGTTTCAAGAAAAATTATCTAAGGAGGACAAGATATCATACAACTTATCAACCATTAGATAGAGCATTAACTTAAAGACCATGAGTAAACATAAATACCTAGAGAGAAGCCTTACTAGCCAAGTCGTTATGCATGAAGAAACCCTTGAACATGAATCATCCACCAAAACAAGAAGAAACATCCACAAGTGGTCTCCTCAATAAAATTTCTTTAATCTTCCATCCATAGCACAAATCCAAGACAAAGATACTCCCACAAATTTCAGAAAATTTCACACTTCCTAAGGGATTTCTCCCTCAAGTTATTGTGTTCAAATGAGAGGAAGTGCACCTCTATTTATATAGGAGGTGCTCATTTTCCTTGTG
>CBVK0102267657.1:0-18606 GCA_900067695.1 Picea abies | reverse complement strand
TCTTCCGATCTCACCTTTTCATAACATAACTCTCCCATTGTGAGAAGTAATTGGCTGAAATTTTCGCTACTCTTGGTGATTATGGTCTTTCTCTCTTGTGAAATGTATTTTGGGGAATCTCTCTTTGTGAATGGATGAGGAGGAGTGATACGCACCCCCTAAAGGCTTTCTCTCTTGGCTCTTGGATGAATTTTGCATGGTAAACTAGGGTTTGATATCTCATTTTCTTGGATTAGGTAAGGAAAAATCTGCATATGCTATTTCTTTCTTGCTCATTTCGGTTATTGTTGGTGGAAACCCTAGGGAGGAGTATGTTAGATACACCCTCCATCGTTGCTTCATCTCATTGTTTTTGTTTTTTTTTTTACGAAAACGGATAGTGGTATTGATTATAAAAAGGTGGTCTTGCCACTGGTGCGATTACAAAATGGGCCACGCTTCATTGAGCGCCTGCCTTACAGGAGTATCCTCATGTTCCTACAAGCATTAAGCCAGAACCCTTAACTAAAGATGCTAACATAAATTTAAACGATTACAAATTTATTTACAGCATTGGCTTCTATACAAAATGCCAATCTTACTGAAGATGAGTTGAACTCGCTTTCCTGTTGAGAGACTGGATTAGTTCTTTGGGTCTTTCTTCCATTCGTTGTTGAGCTTAGACATTTTTACCTCTAGTTGGCCGATTCTTTCCTCAAATTCTTGCCTGGGATTCTTGAGTTCTTTGTGCAGCTTGCCCAACTCTTCAGTAAAACCGATTTTGGTGGTGGAGATGTCCTCTTCTACCTTCTCAAGACGTCTACCTGCTTCAGAGTCCATATTTTCGAGAAAGTCCAGTTGGAACTGCAGCAATTGCTTTAGGTTTTCCAGCGTTGTGTCCATTGCCTTTAGTCTTTCTTCTATGCTTGGCTTGTTGCCCGAGCTTGATGCCATTTCTTGATATCTTTCCCCTCTTCTTGCGCCCTGATGCTTCGAAGGAAATTTCTCAAGAGGTCTCTGCGTAGAAGTGGCTTGAGGCTTTGGAGACGCCTCTGATTTATTCCCTCCTTTCTCCTTCATAATTTCAATCTGATTTGCTAAATCCGTGAGGTATGGGCGAGTTGATTCTCTATCTCCTCCTTGTCTGAAGTCTGTTGTTTCATGGTACCCTTCCTTGTCCCTTCTGCCCAATAGCTTTGTCCTGACATGACTTAATTTGAGCACTTTTCCCATCTTTCCTTGCTGCTTCTCCAACTTGTTTTTTTGAATGTGGAGGGCGGCTCTCATGGATCAAGGTAATTCCACGCTTGATAACGTTCCATTTACCTGCAAATTTCTCGGTGCCAAGAGGGTGCCTTTGTTAGCCTTAGCGCCCGCTCTTTCGTTTAGCTCTCTTAACACATGGTAGAGCTTATAAGATCGGAAGTTGCCAAGAAGGTGGATTTTGTCCAGGAGGTTGTTGAGTTTTGCGCTTTGGGTTTTAGAGTGGTGAATTATGGCTTTGATTACCATTTTGGAGTCGTCTATAATAACCAAGTCTTGGATCCTGTTCCTGCTTGCTTGAATTAGCCCTTGCTAGAGAGCCATGGCTTCTGCTCTGTTGTTGGTTTCGGTTCCTAAACCCAGGGCGTAGTTTATCATCGTTGCTTCAGTGGGGCTTTCAATTATCCCTCCTCCTCCTGCTAGGCCCAGGTTCCCTTTTGAGGCCCCATCGAAGGACAGGATATGGACATTTCTCTTTGTTTTCCAATTGTCGAAATCCTGTTTTCCTTTCCTGATTTCCCATTCCTCTTGATTGGGGGTGCTAGCCATTATCTCATTATGACTTTGGATTTTAAATTGATCCAACCAAAGTTCCTCTGTTGCTTCTAGTGTTTTGTTGTTTTTTGACTGGCATAAGTAAGGTGCACTTTCGCCGAAGAGTGTGTGAGTTTTGGTTACCACAAGAGCTGTGCTCCTTTTGCGGTCTCTGAAGATTCTGTTATTTCTTTCCAGCCATAGATTCCACAGGATGAACTTTGGGAGGACCTTCCACAGAGCATAGGCTTGGCTTCATTTATGAGTCTTGAACGGGTAATTGGAGTCCCATTGTTGGAGAAGACTTTTGGTGTCTAGAGGGAGGTTGATGTCACTTTGTGTTCCTATTGCCAGCTTCCAAACTTCTTTGGAGTAGTCACAGTTGAGAAGGAGGTGGTTTGTAGTTTCTTCAGCCTGTAGACAAAGAGGACACCTGTAGGGGCCTTCCCAACCTCTTCTTTTGAGGTTTTCTCCTGTTTGGATGCTATTGTGGGCAAGGGTCCAGATAAACATGTCAATTTTTGGGATGGACTTGATCTACCAAATTGCTTTCTAGATGGACGGGTTAGGCGGGACATTGGGAACGTTTATATTGAGGCAATAGCCTTCTGTTGTGGTGTAGGTCTTGGAGTTCCCTCCCCAACCTCTTTCGTCCTTTCCTTTTCTTTTGAGGGGGGCTTTCCCTTGAAGACAGAGCTTTAGGATGCTCCAATCCCTTTCTAATTCGGGGGGACTGTTGAGCACTCCCCACCCTTGCCAAGTCTTGTACTTGTCATTCCCCCAGATTGAGATGTCAAAGAGCGAATTTATGTTTTGACTTTCCATCCAGTCCTTGAGGCGCAACAGATCTTGTCTCAGCCCAAGGGGGGGGGTCTCCCATGATTGAATCTTGCCAAATTTTAATTTTCTTTCCATTTCTTGGCACCCAGGTGAGTTGAGGATTGAAGTGGGGCATGGCCTTTTTGCAGAGGGTAAAGATAGGGGAACCCTTTGATTCCCTACAAGGATAATCTAAGCATCGTTCCCTTGGCCCCCTAAAGTATTTTTTCCAAAGTGCCAATTTGCTCCATGTTGGTTTTCCGGTGACAATCATCCAGAGCAACTTTGCCCCCAAGGCCAGGTTCTGAACTTGGGTTTTTTTGAAGTTGAGGCCACCTTCCAAGAGAGGTTTAGAGGTTTTTTCCCAATTTATCAAATGCATTTTCCTTCTTGTCTGTTTTCCTCCTTCCCAAAGGAACCATCTTTGCAGTGCCTCGATTTTTTGAATTATGGTGGCAGGGGCTAAAAGCAGCGAGCTCTGATAGATGGGTATACTGGCCATAACTGCTTTAATCAGGACCGCTTTCCCTGCTAGATTTAGCCAGTTCGCCCCCCAGGAGCGCTTTCCCTGCTAGATTTAGCCAGTTCGCCCCCCAGGAGGAAATTTTATTTTTTAGATTGTCAATCAGTTGGTTCCAATGGGAGGCTCTTGGGGCAAATTTGAAAATAGGGATTCCCAGGTATTTGAAGGCCTCCCAGTTGGTATGCCCTTCCATCCCCAGAACTCTAGTAATTCCCAACATTTCATTTGGTGTAATATTCCATCCATAAATTTTGCTTTTGGCCTGGCTTATTTCACTTCCTGAGACTGCAGCGTAAGCTTCCAACTCCTCCTTAAACTTCTTTGCTATTATAGGGCTTGCACCTCCCAACATCAGAGTATCGTCTGCAAACTGTGCATGATTTATGTCTTTCACCCCTTACCCTATTCTTAACCCCTGAAGGTTGTTTTGATTTTGGGAATTTTCCAGTTGATAGCTTAGAACTGAAGCTTGGATTGCGTAGAGGAGGGACGAGAGGGGGCACCCTTGCCTTAAGCCCCTGGTGGCTTGGAAAAACTTTGTTACTTTTCCATTCACCATGGGGGCTATCCATGGTGATCCAATACAAGCTTTAATCCATTTTACAAATGATGGATCAAAACCAAACTTTCTCATTACTTCAAATAAAAAGATGTGTCTAACTCTATCAAAGGCATTGGCGAGATCAAGTTTTATTATCATACCTTTGTCTTTCCTCCGGACGCTTGAGTGAAGGGCCTCTTGAACTAGGATGATGTTATCTGCGATATGCTTGCCTTTGATGAAGCCTCCCTAGTTTTCTGGGATGATAAGAGGGAGGATTGTTTTGATTCTGTTGGCTATAAGTTTGGTGAGGATTTTGTAGCTTGTGTTGCAGAGGGAGATTGGCCTGAAGTGATTGAAGGTGACTGCTCCTTTCTCTTTCGGGATAAGTGCCAGGAAGGCCGAGTTTGTGCTCCCGCCAAGTTTGCTGCTCGTTTGTGATTTCCTGATCATCTTGGTGAGATCAGATTTTATTATTTCCCAGCACTGTTGATAGAATCTGGCAGTGAAACCGTCCGGGCCTGGGGCCTTGTCTTGGTTCATTTGGTCCAGAGCCTCCTTTATTTCCTGCTGCGTTACTTCCTTAATCAGCCTGATGTTGATGTCCTCCTTGATGAGGTTTGGAATAATGGAGAGAGGGTACGGCTAAGGGTCTATGACTGTCCCTTGCGGTTCTGAATAGAGTGCTTCGAAGGTTTCAAAGGCTGCTTGTTTTATGCCTTCTGGATCTGAGATTATGTTATTTTGAACCTGAATTTATGTCACTGCTTTATAGTGCTTCCTTGCCTCTGCTTGCTTGTGGAAATAGCTTGTATTTTTATCTCCTTCTTTCAGCCAAAGGCTTCGAGATTTTTTCCTCCAATAGTATTCTTCCTCTCTGCAGGCTTTGTGCCATTGTCTTTGGAGACGGTCCTCATGTTGCAGGCCCTCTTGTGTGATCTCTTTGTTTTCCATTTCCAGCTGATGGTTCTCGAGTTGCTTTTGGGCTTCCTTGCGAAAGGTGAGTGGGTTTACTTGGCCCTTTGCCCAAGTTTTTAGAGTTGCCTTTAGCCTTCTTAGTTTCTCGTCCCAAACATAAAAAGTTGAGCCCTTAACAATGTTGGTCCAAGTTTTGGATACAAGAGGAAGAAAGTCTTTGTCTTGGATCCATGTCGAGTTAAATCTGAAAGGGATGGGTCCTTGGACTTGGTCGGCCTTGATTTCTAAGCGGATGGGCTTGTGGTCTGAAACACTATGAGGAAGGATCTCGGAGGCAGCTGTGAGCCCCAGTAACAAGAAGGATCTTTGGACGAGGAATCTATCTAGCCTGGCAGCAATATGCCCAGGTCCTATCCTTTTATTAGTCCACGTGTAGACGCCTTTGGCAGGTTTGATGTCTACTAGATCCCAGGCTGAGATTAGATCTTCCACCCATTCTCTAGCTGGGTCTCTCACGATGGTTCCCCCTCTTTTTTCCTCCTGGGCCAGGGTTACATTTAGATCCCCTCCTAAAATAATATTGTCAAGTTCATTTTGCTGAAGGAAGACTTTTAGGGTTTCCCAGCAGTGTTTTCTTTCCTCTATATGTTGCGGTACGTAGATATTGAAGAGGCTTACCAGATATCCCGAGTCTTTGTGGAGGAGTTTGGTGTGAATCCAGTGCATGCATGTGTCTGAGTTGATCAGATCTATTTTGGTGGTGTTCCACAGAGTGCAGAGCCCTCCTGAGGTGCCTCTGGCGTTTTCGGCTATTCCTTGGTTGTTTCTCCATACATTCAATGAAGCTTTGAGGGAGTCTTGCTGACTCATCTTGGTCTCCTGGAGGAGTAGGATGTCTGCTTTCGAAGCTTTGATAATATCCTTGAGTTCTTCCTCTTTCCTTTTGCTACCAAATCCCCTACAATTCCAGGAGGTTAGATTCATCAATTACCATGGGGGGAGGAATGGCCTCCTTGGGAGGCTTTGGATAGCTTTCTAGTTTGCCGAACACTGATGAGTTGCTTGATAGTTGGCTATGAACCTTTTATGAAGTCTTTGTAGGTTTCTTGGTCTCTTTCTGCCTTTTTGGTTTTCTTGCCTCTTCCTATTTTCTTTGGGGTGGCCCAAGCTTCGCTTGCGCCTTCTGAGTCGTTGCCTGAGGAGATCTCCCCTTCCTCTATGCCTTGGCTTGCTTCCTTCCTTTGGGGGGATTTGTTTTGCTCTTCTTCTTCTGTCATCGGCTGGTTTCCACTGTCTTCAGGGGTTTGGTTTCCTCTTGTTTCTTCCACTTAGGCATCTTTACTTGGTTTTGCTGTCTCCTTGCCAGTTTCCCGGGCCAAGATACTGAAGTTGTTCTCCTTCTCTTTGCTTCCTGGGTTCTTGGCTTGCGTTGGGGCTATATTTTCGCTTCTTGGTCCTTTTGATTTGGTTTTCCCTTTCCGAGCCTGTTGCCAGCCTTCATCCCCTGCTTTCTCTATATTGAGTCTTTTTGGGCAGTTTCTTTGGAAATGGCCGTATTCATGACAACCTCTACATTTGAATGGAAGCTGTTCGTAATCAAGCTTTTGGAAGTGTTGCCAATCCCCTACTTTTAGCTTTATCGCTTCTGGTAGACCTACCTCCAGATCAACTTCCACACATATCCTTATGCAAGAGTACTGGTCTTTTGGGTCCGCTTTGTCGATGTAATGTCCCAATCCATTTCCGATTGCTTGAAGCGAGGAGGGATTCCAGTAGTGTATTGGCAGATTCGGTAGTCTAACCCAGACGAGGATGTCTTTGGGCACTTCTGAGACTGGATCAAAGCTTGGGGTCCAGTGATTCAAATAGAGCCCTTGGGTGCCCATGAAGTACGGTCCATTTCTAAAGATTAGATCTCTGTCCTCCTGGGAGATGAATTCGAAGATGAAATATCCTCTCCCAACTGCATAGCACGTTACACTATTTGTTATCAGCGGCCTCCAGTTCCTTTGGATCCAGTTGTCTTTGGTTCTGGCTGAGGGCTAGAGTCCCATGAATTGACCTACCAGGCCTCGTTCTGAGAGGGAATTGTGACCTTCATTGGGTGATCGGGGGGAAGATCGATCTCCGGGACAGCGTCTAGTCTCTTTACGAAGCTTGGGGGATTTGAAGGTGGAAGCTTCTTACTGCAGGCTGCGATGAGCTTTCGAAAGAAGGAGGAAGGAGAGGGAGGGGGCAGCGGCTCCCCTCCTCCCTGAGCATCCATGGCAGCGGCTAAGAGCAAACCCTAGTCTCAGAGCTAGTGCGAACGCATTCGAGAGCTTTTTCAAGTACAAAATCGACCTCGTTTCACGCACATGTTGAAGGACTAAGTCTTCATCTCATTGTTAAGGTTATAAGTCTTTCTTTTTTACACTATTTGTTATCAGCGGCCTCCAGTTCCTTTGGATCCAGTTGTCTTTGGTTCTGGCTGAGGGCTAGAGTCCCATGAATTGACCTACCAGGCCTCGTTCTGAGAGGGAATTGTGACCTTCATTGGGTGATCGGGGGGAAGATCGATCTCCGGGACAGCGTCTAGTCTCTTTACGAAGCTTGGGGGATTTGAAGGTGGAAGCTTCTTACTGCAGGCTGCGATGAGCTTTCGAAAGAAGGAGGAAGGAGAGGGAGGGGGCAGCGGCTCCCCTCCTCCCTGAGCATCCATGGCAGCGGCTAAGAGCAAACCCTAGTCTCAGAGCTAGTGCGAACGCATTCGAGAGCTTTTTCAAGTACAAAATCGACCTCGTTTCACGCACATGTTGAAGGACTAAGTCTTCATCTCATTGTTAAGGTTATAAGTCTTTCTTTTTTTGCAAGGGTTGCTAGGAGGAATACAAGTGTGTATACCCTCCTAGATTCACCCTAAGTTGGTTAGCATACCCTAGGGAGTAAAGGGATTTACACCCCTAGGGTTGTTGTTGATCTAACTTGTGCTTTAAAAACCCCATTCACCCAATTTTAAAGGCACTACTATGAATATTTTGCATTGGAGAAATAAAATAGTTGCATTGGGAAACACGATTTTCGGTCATTTCAAATTTTTGCAATTTGGGTTTTGTTTCTTTTTCCTAGAGCACCTTTCAACCACTAGGGCATCCCCTCTGAAGGAGTAGTTCCTTCTTCTGTTACAAACATTCATCTTCATCCATTAGGGCTGCAAAAACCCTAATCTAACTTCTTCAATAACTCTTAAATCAACCATGCAAAAACCCTAATCTAACTTCTTCAATAACTCTTAAATCAACCACTGGAAGTTGCTTAAAGTTTGCACACATAAACTATTAGGCCTAGCGCACTTTTTGGTAGACTTTGGGGGGATTTTAGTGACTGATCTTCTTGCTGTAATAACTTGTTTTTTTACAACCATAAGACTGATTTATATTGTTGCAAACAATGTTTACATCATTACCTTTTATGCTAGTATCTTGGTCTTCAAATCTTGAGGTTCACTAGTGTTTAGCTAGTTTATCTCTTGCATTTTTCACTTGATTTCTAGAACTTGTTTAGCAGATTATTGTGCCATTTTATTTGCTGATATATACTGTTACGAACAGCTGGTATTAAGGACAACAAGCTTAAATTTCTTGTCCAATTGATATATTGCATTGCATACTTGGTTTTCCTTGTGTCTCAGGCCAATATTATCTCTTTACAGGTCACTCAAAACTTTGGCAACTTCAAACAACCCTCAAGACTCATCACCAAGTTTCCTTTTCCATCTAGCAACTTGACCTATAGGGAAATTCGTTCATACATCACATTTTCCATCTCCATCCCCCCTAGGGTCACCGGGATTCCCCCCTTGAGGTGACTACCTCACCTCTAAAGTGACAGGAACACTTGCCTAAGGTGATAGTGGGTAGGTGCTTTCTTAGTTGTTGCATTTTGGTGGTTGGGTCGGGATTTTCCCAACTTCAACTTGTGCAATAACACCTCTCACTGCCCCTATTTTTGAACATGCCTATGGTTTTTAAGGATCTAGCTATTCCATCGACGACAATTTCAACTTTGAGAGTTATTGCATCTACCTTATTCTTATCCTTTTCATAAATATCTTGATGGGAAACTCACATAATTTAAGGTGTTGAACTTGTACAAACTCTAACCTCATTCCCTAGGATTCTAGCAAGGTGATATTTCAAGTGATTGACCCGTCCTTCCATAGATTGTCCACACAATGTACTATTCAATTTCTAGCAGTTTGTCCTATCTTGATGTTCAACACACTACCAAATCAGGTCCAAATCCTTCGTCATATTGGCAAGGCAATATTCAACTTCAAACTTCAAATATAAGGCCAAAAAGTGAAATAAATGAACATAAAAGAACGTTGGTAAAAAAATCAGATCTATAAATCATTCTATGCCCCATGAAAAAATGATAATAGGAGACAAGATATATGCACTTTGCAAACCCTTGTATAAATCTCGAAAAAAATACTAGTTAGAAGGTGGAATTTTAATAAATATTTGGGAATATGAAAATTATAGATAGAAATCAATCTCCATAGCAAGAAAAATTCTTTGATGGAAATGGAAACAATTGTTTGGCCCTCCTAAGATTGATGGATGATGATGATGGACTCCTTCGCTCTCAATCCCAAATAGTTGCAACAACAAATAACCCAAAAAAATCTTATCTCAGCCTCATATAGGTGCTTTCCCTCCATTTGATGATTATTCTTAGTTGTAATGCAATTTTTTTCCTAAAATCGTGATTTTTCGATTTTTTGTATATGTCACAAATTTTCATTTTCAATTTCAAATCACAAAAAATCGTTATTTTACCAATAAATCAACTATTCTTTCAACCACTATGGCTATCATGACTAACCTCAACCCTTAACTTAACCATTTATCTAGACCTGGAGAGGTGGCTCTTGAATTTTCTCCAAGACCGGGGGAAGTGGCTCTTGAATATTCTCCAAGACCGGGGGAGGTGGCTCTTGAATTTTCTCCCAATTATTAATTAAGGCCACATCCTTTCACTACCATATGTCAAAATTTACGAACAAGTCTATAATTATTACACATTTTACCCTCATAAGCCTTGGCTTAGGGTCCTAGGTTCAACATAGATATATCTATGTTCCACAACTCAACTTAGAGTTTAAACTTTCATAACCAAGGTCTGCACACACATGAAAAAAAGTAACTTATGCATCTTAGAAAAGGGTAACAAAGGGAAATGACTATAACGACGAGGAACCTCACCCCACGCAACACTCTCTAAAACTGGCTTGGGTCCCTCCACGTTTTTCTTTATGGTCCCTAAAGGATTATATGGGTCAGGCTGTTCCCATTTGACATTTGTCAATGTGGTCCTGAGTCCTGACTAAGTCCAGTATCATCGTAGAAAAAAAAATATCATAATACACAAGAAATACGAATATCAACAAGCAAATAATGATCCATTGCCATGTTGTTGCACCACTACACCATTTGATGTAAGACAATTTGCGCCACCACACTTGTTGATACATAAATCATGCTATAAATAGTTAAGCTATCCCAAGTTCTATTATCATAATTGTTGTGCCAATACACCATGAACACAAGGCTAACTACTCAAAGAAAATCATTGTTGGTTAGGTCTTGGGGTGTTACATATGCCATGTGGCCTGTGTCAGGCGATCCCTGTGTGCTATATCACTCGCTAATAATGCCTCAACATATACATATGCCATCAATGTCTTGAATCAAGTGGGATACCATGTGTCTAGACGCTAATCCAAGACCATCCATATCCCATGCCAAACCAAAGTGTTAGGAAAGTGTTAGTAGTTGCTAGATAGAAAGTGTTAGTAGTTGTTAGATAAAAAGTGTTAGGAAAGTTAAGCAGCAGTTGCTAGCTAGAGTAAATTAAACTGCTAGCTAGAGTAAATTAATTTTGTAGACTAGTCTTGTAGTAAAAGGATCCTCTCACCACAAATCTTACAAAAATTAAACAGATCCTCTTTCTGACCACAAATCTAATAAAAATTAAACAGATATTTTAGACATGATCAGAATTTCACCATAATCCTAATTTCATGCATCATGGAGTGACATGCCAAAGGGTTTTTCAATTCTAGATAGACCCAAATCTTTAAAATATTGATCAGAATTCTGAATCGATCAAAACTTGGCTTACTGTTTTTAGATTTTAACAATTAGAAGGAAATTTACTACAAGATTACAAGATTAGCCGACTCCACTAACTTACCTAGTCATCCAAGTTAATTATGAAATCAAACTCTTGTATACATTATTTTGAAGATATTATACATAAAATCATAATCATTGAATATGTATTATATTATTGCAGGGCGATTTCATTAAGTTAAATGATTCTTTATTCTGTAGTACTTACATACTTGTCTGGTTACATTTTTTCCATGTCACTGCCATGACAGATACTCGTAGGATATTATGATTTTTAACACAGGTCCAAGTTGGTGCCACTTAGAGCTACAACTAATAACACAATCATGCATTGGCACCTGCTATTAATACCTCAGCATATTCTGATTAATTTTCCTTCATGAATGAAAGCGCTACTTGTGCATTTGTATTTGTGCACAGAACAAACTGTACAGTTTACAAGTGGGTACTATTACACACTTATTTACAAGTGCATTCTCTCAACATGGAATGATACTCAGAGTTCTTGATAACAACAATACCCATAGGATCATGACTTAAGATCTGTGACTGAATTCCCTTGGCTCTCCTGCCACTGTTACCTGGTATTCTATCTCGACACTCTTTCTATTATGCAAATAAAAAATCTATATTTAGGCACTGTGCCTATCACTCTATTGGTTTTAACAGTTGCTCTTACCTCATGGTCTGTTGGTTATCACATGAGTTATTCTTTTCTATTAGGACATTTCTCAGATGACAAACTGAATTTTAATTGTATTTCATACTGTTTTTCAATCTGGGCATTTCTCAGCATTTGAAAAAAATGGCCATAAACTTAAGTCAATAAAAAGCAGATAAATAAAAACACCTAAACATTATGATGTGAATGTCACTGAATTTATATTATATAACATTGATACATTACATATTGTAGATTACTTTTGAGTCTTAAATGGATTTGGACTCTCTTATTTGCATGATATGCATAGTGCGAGGGGATCATTTCTTATACCGAAAACCCTCATTTCTCATTCTATTGCCATTTCCTGCTTCATTTCTCGTTTCTCGTAACATAGACTCACCACTTCTCAATCTTCAGTTCTGGATCCATCTCAGATTAGGCTGAGAGGCATCAAGGCAATTAATGGGAACTGACATTATTGCAAACTTTATGCAAGTTAGTGTTTGTACACTATCCTAGGCGCAATGCTCTAGTTTTAAGGCAATTGATGGGAACTGACATTATTGCAAGCTTTATGCAAGTTGGTGTTTGTGTACTATCCTAGGTGCAATGTTCTAGTTTTCGATTGATATCAGAATCTTGACGTGGTTAATAACTAACGTTCTCTAAAATGCACGTCGTTTTGAAGTATCTAGAGAGTTGCATGTTCATTTGTGCAATGTAAAAGAATGTGATACATTGGAATGTGAACGAATGTTTTGTCTTTGCTAGGTGAAAGGGACCTATTATCTTAGTATCGATCCTGTGGGAAGCGGCGCGCAGTGGCGTCGCACTACTGGACAAGAAGTCTATTCTCCACTCCTATTAGCCTTCTCGCAGCAGGTGACGGACATCTCTCTGCTGAGTAGTTTTTTCAAGTTTCAAATAATCAAGGATGTTGCTGAAGCAATCTTTTTCTCGTCACTAATGCATTTTGTTTCTCTATTGACAGGATGGAGATCACTGGAAAGCTTCTCATACATCTAGTTTCACAGCAATGGATCCAACTTATTCTTTACCAAAGAATGTTGCAATAATCACCCTTCAGGTTATTGACGCACTTCCGTTATGCCTTTACTGCATTGAACATAAACAGTGTTTGGCTTTTGTAAAATTCACAATTGCCTTCAATTGCCTTCCGATCACATTAATGAAAACATTATGTCCTATGGAGTTGTGATTCAATGGCGAGGGAGGTGACTTTTCAAGCAATCCTTATGTCCTATGGGGTTGTGATTCAATGGAGAGGGAGGTGACTTTTCAAGCAATCCTTCAGGCTTTCAATCTCCTTTAGGGCATGTGCTTAAGCATTGGCTCTTCCATGTGCAAGCAAACCCCTATGTAGTTCACCCCTCATAGGCCAATTTGCCCCATGCAAGTGGGACCATATGTTTAAATTTTCCAGTTTAGCTTATTGAAGGCAATCACTTTCAATAATAATAACAATAATGTGAATACTAGCTTTAAATGTATCTTTATTTTCAAGAAAAGAAACAATAGAGATCCTTTTAGTAGCAGTACAATATGTAAAAATTGTGTTTGCTGTTATTTTTAGCGGGTGGAGCAAAGTGACTTTATAATAATGGTTAAATTAGGGGAACGTCTCGTACTAATGAGAACTTTTGGTTTACAACAGGAGCTTGAAGATGGAAGTGTGCTTTTTCGATTGGCTCATCTTTATGAGGTATGACTGCTCGAACTATGGCCTGCACTCAAGTCAGTCTGTTTGCAAATATTTTTATCTACTGGACTGCAAATACTTTTCTCCTGCAAGTCTGTTTGCAAATAATTAGTAAGTCTTAAGTATTAGTAAGTCTGTTTGTAAATATTTTTAATTTATTTTACATAAAAATAATGGTCTGCATTTACTTAAGTCTATTTATGTGATTGTGAGATGGAATGTTATCTTCTCAATCTAAATTCTATTTCCATTAATAATATATTAAGTTCATCATGAATAAAATGTTGAAACCATTTTCTCAAAAATATTACTTGATAAAAAAAAATTCAATTATTTGTATAAGTAGTAAATATTAAAAAAAAATGTAAACCAAAATTCAATCCTGTAAATCTCAATTATACATATAAAATATTTTTTATATTAAAATAACAAGAGGAACAATGAATTTAGATTATTGAATAAGCATTGTAAGTCTCAATTGTACATATAAAATATTAAAATGCGTAGAGGAACAATGAATTTAGATTATTGTAATATATTGAAATCGTAGAGGAACAATGAATTTAGATTAGGAATAAGCATGATGACTCAGCATAGTTTTTAGCATATTTCCTTTTAAAAAGTGTAAACTTGTGCATTGAGGAATGCTAATAGTAACGGGCTACTTCAAAATTTACAAACGCACGTGTATAAAATACACAAGCATGTCTTAAGCAGGCAAGTGGGGCGTGTAAGTGTGATTTACTTATCTCAGTGTTTTTCAAGCATGCTTTCTTGCTTGAGAGTGTATGACTGTGTGCAAGTTACTTTTGTCCGTCCAAACTCTAAATCAGAGTTGGAAAAGAAATTGCTCATCTAATTTGGTGGTTTGACAATTTTATCATTAGTTTTCACAATTTTAACCAAAAAAAATGTTGGCATTTATTATTTTTAATTATATTTAACAAACAAATTATATAATAATAAACAAAAATCAAATTCCATTCCTACTCTAAATCATCTTATAAATTGAATCTTAAATCATCTTATAAATTTAATCTTATGAGATAAATGTAATATCATTTTTATTAAACATCCACATTTTGGACATTTTGGATAATTAGACACCATCTCTCTGCATAGATGTTTGAATAATAAAGTGTGTTTAGTGAACATTGTCTTCCCTAAATGTAAGTAGATAAATATATAAAAGTAAGTAGGTAGATAAATGTATGTATATATATTTTTGTCTTTTAGAAAATCCTCCACGCCAGATATTTAGAATTAATTATTCTACTTTATTCCCTGTTTTGAGATTGTTGAGTTAACCCATTTTTATAGTTATTATTTTTTTGAAGAGGAAAATAGTAAGGATTTAAAAGCCCACAAACTGTCAAGGTAGTAAATTATAGATATACAAATTAAGGAAAAAAGGTTCAAACAAATAAATTGAAAATAAAGAGAACTCCTTGCTTATATTATTAACATTTTGTTTGTCCATTAGGCGGGAGAGGACCCGGTGTATTCAGAGATTGCAGAAGTTGAGCTTAAAAGGGTTTTTGCCACTAGAACAGTAAGCTCATAGGATTTGCTATCTCTCCTTTTCATTTACATTGAATTTATTTTTCCTACGCATTTGCTTCAATGACTGATAAATTGAACGTTTAATAACAACAGATATTGAGTGCGAGAGAAATGAGTTTATCAGCCAATCAAGAAAAGTCAGAAATGAAGAGATTGAAATGGAAAGTTGCAGGTGACAGTGGTATGGATGGTGCAGGCATAAGAGGTCGCCCTATCGACGATAACATGGTGGTCGAGTTGGGTCCTATGGAAATTCGCACTTTCATTTTGAACTTCAAATAACTCCATTATTCATACACCGCTTCAGATAATTTTTTGGAGGCACATTATTTAGTGGAGGCAATGGCCATGGCCATCATTTTAGTATAACGTGTGGCAACATTATTATTATTAATTATTAATTTCAATTTCCTTATAGAAAAAAGTCTATATTTATCATTCATGGTATATTTACAAATAACTGTATGGAATAATTAC
Organism: Picea abies; assembly: GCA_900067695.1. NCBI lineage: Eukaryota > Viridiplantae > Streptophyta > Pinopsida > Pinales > Pinaceae > Picea > Picea abies. The sequence goes on along the minus strand of CBVK0102267657.1, from coordinate 3,426 downwards.
TATTAATTATTAATGAATGGTATATTTACAAATAACTTTATGGAATAATTACTATTAATTATTAATTTCAATTTCCTTATTGGAAAAAAGTCTATATTTATCATTCATGGTATATTTACAAATAAATTTATGAAATATTCCATAAAGTAAAAGAAAAATTGGTTGGTCGAATACAGCTGGGTTGATTTCAATTATTAGGTACCAGGGATCGTGTGTTGGTGGGAAAATTAAGCCTAATTTTACCAGTCTTAGTTTAGGATTCCAGATTTTTAGATTTTTAAGTTTTATATTTTTATCTTTAATTTAATTTTTATTATTTTATTTGTTGTTAGTAGTGGTTCAGATTAGATTTATGTTTACTTATTTACCTTTATGTTTGGTTTATTGTTTTTATTAGTTTTATTTTTTTCTATAGTATACTAGATTAAATTATGTTTGTTTTTTTTGTTTTTTTAATATGTTTTTATTGCTTTCTTTTTTCTTTTATTTTTTATTCATGTGTTATTAATTTCCTTTAATCTAGCTACCAAGTTCTTATAATTTATGTTTCAATGTTAATTTATTCATATTAGTTTGTATGTTGTGTAAGCTTTTTACATGATATATTTTATAATGTATTTTGTTTTTCTAGTGATTTTCTCTTTATTTTTTCATTTTGATGATGGATAGTATATCATAGATTTGAAACATCAACATTCAAATACAGTGAATCTTGAAATAATAAATAACAAAAATTTAAGAGGAGACTAGATTAGAGACCATTTCAATTGAAGTGGAGGAGATATGGAACTAATTCCTCATTAGGAAGATGAGAGGAGGACGCAAGAAAAGAGGAAGAGGTCAAAAGGGCAATGAGGAAGAATCAAGTTCTTTGAACCAAGGGAAAAAAGACTTGTCCAAACTTGAGACAACTTTCTCCATGGTATTGTGCCTTTAACACCATGTCTAATGAAGGGTGGTATATGTGGACAACATAACATCTAGACACATGACATTCAACAAGAAGGCATTTAGTGGACTTCAAGAATGAGAGGATGGCATACAAGTGGAGTTGGCCAATGATCCCACTTGTCTAGTTACTATATTGGGCTCTATCTCTTTTTGCATGTCTTGTGGTGATATTCTTGAGCTAGATGATGTTTTGTATGCTCCTAGTTTAACAAAGAGTCTTCTTTCATTGGCTTACATGACATATCTACATTGTGTGGTTGAGTTTGATGGTCAACAAGTGATCATTAGAAAACACATCATTGTGTGGTTGAGTTTGATGGTCAACAAGTGATCATTAGAAAACACATCCCTGAACCTGGTCAAGCTCAGAGGTGTTCAAGATGTTGTCATTTACAAGCTACATGTTGATCCAATGGAGTGGGTATAGTTAGGGTGCCATGATAGAGGGGTGTTATTCCAGCTTTGTGGAGACAATTTCAAAACCTACCATGGAATTAATGATTGGTTCCATGTGTATAGTTAACAAAAGTATTGACAAGTACCAGGACATGTTTGTTACCAAAGGAATCTCTCAAAGCGAGGGAGTTGACCTTGATGAGACTCTTACTTTGATTACCAAACGAAATGATTCTCTCAGAAAGAGGGAGTTGATCTTGTTGAAACTTTTTCTTTAGTTGTTGAAGGTTTTGAGGTGTATAGGAAATATACCCATGGATTTAAATTGAAGGAGGCCTTGTATGTTCTAATGAATGCACCACAAGTTTGGTATTTCAAGACCTATTGGTTTTTACTTAAGTTGGTTTTTCCAAGTTTAATGTAGATTTTAATTATTTATTTGATAGATCAGATCCAATTGTCTTAGCCATGTATACAAGTGAGCTTATCATAGTAGGAAGTTTTGAACAACTCATATTGTGGTGTAAGAGTATTTTGACTAGTGAAGTTGACATGAAGGACATATTAGGTTGGTAGGTTGTTGATGAAGCTTTCCTTGTGTAAGAGATTTATACCTTGAATATTTTGAAGAGATTTCATAGTACAAAAGGGAGTAGTAGTCAAGGATTATGTTTCTTCAAGTTCACAAATGGTCAACAATTTGACCAAGCCACTAGCAAAGGGGAGCTTCAAGACACTGATAGGGTGTCTTGGTATGTTGGTGAAATAAACAAATTCATGTTTATTACATGATTGATAGATCTATTTCTGCAATTGTATAAAAATATACTGGACAATGAGTGATTTATAAGAATGATGATTACAATGAGCCTCATGACAATGTACTTATATGCATTGACTAGTCATGAGATAAGAGGTGTGTCATTTGACCTTTCATTATCTACTTATTATTTTTACTATTTATTATTATTATTATTATCATTATTATTTATTAAATTTACTATAATTATGCTTACCACGAAAAGAGAATTTAACACTAAACTCATCCTTGTGGTAATGGAAAAAATAAGTATTGTGTGTATCATAAGTGCATTGACCATTCAATTGAAGAATGTAAGTCTCTTTAGGCAAAGAAATCTAAAGCTCTTTTGGCATGGCTCAACAACTATCCTCTAATGATGTTGAGATTTCAATTTCCAATCCTTGGGAGAGTAATCCTCATCTCATTATCATGTTTCATAATTACTCTTGTAACAATCAAAGGGCACTTTTCATCCATAATTATCAAATCAAGTATCATTTATTGGAGCTTATCATTGATAGTGGGAGTTAGAAGAATCTCGTTTCAACAAAGTTCATTAACAACCTCCAATATCCCACTATCATGCCTCCACACCCATATCGGTTGGAATAGATCAAGAAGGAAACAAAGCCAACACTTGTTTCTCGCAATTGCATTGGTTCATTGGAAAATCACCCTTTCCAAGATATTGAGGCATGCGACGCTACTCCACTTCACTATTGCAAATTGATCATCGGTTCTCCTTACTAGTACAACTAAAAAGCACTATTTGATTTCTATCACAAGTCCTGCAACTTCCATAAGGATGTCAATGTGTATATCCTCACTTCTTCTAGTGCCAATCCTTCACCTTTTGGTAGGAAAGTTTTCAAGCAATAAATTTGAGGTATTTTGTGACTCTATATCGTTCAAGTAGTGAAGGTAGATATTGCTAATAAGCTACATCCTCCTCTAATTTAATTTATCTTGAATGCATACTTTAATGTTTTTTATGAACCAAAAGGGCTCCCACCATGCATTCCATCCAACACTCCATTGATCTTCTAGTTCTGATCTCCCCAACAAGCCCACTTTTCAAACACAACTATTGAAAGCGCAAAGATAGAATGACAAATCAAATAGTTTCTCAATGAAGAAAAAAACCATCTTAGCACCTCTCTTTGTGGTTCTCGTGCTCTTATCGTGCCTGAGAATAAAAATAATCAATGGCTTACATGACATATCTATATTGTGTGGTTGAGTTTGATGGTCAACAAGTGATCATTAGAAAACACATC
>CBVK0102267627.1:0-11498 GCA_900067695.1 Picea abies | reverse complement strand
CTACCCAAGGAATGCACCCCCCTTCACTGCTCACAGTCCCTTAGGCTATACCATTCGTTTATCAGGGCTTCTAGCACTTGGTTGGTCAAGAACGCTTAGCCAGGGACTTCCAAGAACTATCAGCTGTCCAAGGAGTTCTCACAGTAGATTTCACAAGGCTCTTGAGTCATTTCTTCAATAGGAAAAATGCATTACAGGCTTACAATTTGTTTTGTAGACACATAGGACTCTTTTTCAACATAATTGTAACTCAATAATGGCTTCCCTCATGCACAACATGGCTGTTGCTCTTCCCCAACACTCAACTCTTCTCTTGCTGCCCAAAATCTGCAAGTAAAAACTACTCTTCATTTCAAAACATGGATGTCCAAAAACTACCCCCTTGACCATATGAATTTCCTCTCTTTGTTTGCTTGCTTTATTTGACTTACACTCTTCCCCAAGATGATTGTACTCATTCCCATGCTCTCCAATAACTATGGGATGTGACTCCTCACACTCACCCTCTTACATGAGTTTAATGGCTTGAGGGACACCCTACAACAAATAGGTTTACACAATGATATTATAAATCATGAATGTGGGTTTGGATTAATATCCATGCATAACTCCCCCTTGGACCTCTCTCTCTTGTGGAATCATAGCCTTGTTGGAATATTCACTAATACTGAGAGGGGGGGATGAATTAGTATTAGGAAATTTTTACCATTTTTAATCACAACATGTAAACATTGAGTTATCAACAATTTATCACTTATGATTGGATTCAAGATATCATAAACATATAATCACAGATACACAATACACACGAATTTTATGTGGAAACCCAAATGAGAGAAAACCACATAACGCTTCATCCACACATCCATCTTGAATATTACATCCATAGGAAGCGCCAACTTCCAAGATTCTCCAGCACCAACTGGAAAGAGGCTCCAACCCCCTAGTTTACAGACTTCAACCTGAAGGAAACTACAACTCCCTAGATTCTCTAGCTCCAACTAGAAGGAGGCTCCAACCCCCTAGTTTACAGGCTTCAACTTGAAGGAAGCTACATTTAGACGATGATTGCCAATTACATTTTGACGTCTCCATTTCCTCACTTCTCTTAGATCTACAAGGAATGTACCCAACATCAATTTATGCAAATATAGCCATTACATATATTGTACTTAGTGTAAATAATATAATGGGACACCCAATCCACTGAATCAAGTCACATAATTCTCCATGACACTTGCTCCAATATGCATGCATGCGTCTTAGTGCAGTACTAAATCTCATTACTTTATCAGCAAGTTGAGAATTTGGTAGAGTTTGTAAATGTTCTCGTAGCTCATCCACAATTGTAGGTAGTTTTGTCATATTTTTTTAAACAAAAACATTAGAGGAAGCTTTAGCATAATGTCTCATGAATATATTAATTATGAAATATCTTAAGTGAGGATGTCTTCTAAACATCTCATGATATCTGAGAATATACTTTGCATACTCATGAAGATGCATAATTTGCATCCTAGGATGTAACCAATCTACTTGACCTTTAGGAGACAATGTTGGAAATGTTATATCAAACAACCCCTCAATGTTATACTCATTTATCAAAGATGAAACAATGTTGGGCCAATTAATCACATTTGTTGATTCACCATTTGAGTTATCTTCCTTTCAATTATAATTATTTTCCCAAGCTCAAATAAGTTCAATTACCCTTGGAGTATTTAGAGGTATTGAAGAAAAATAAGTTTTTTGGCAACTATCTAACATCTAATCAACCCCTAGATTACCTTCCAACAGTACCAATTCTGTATCTTTGTCCAACTATGGTAATGTAACAATATCAATCATTTGTGAAACATCAATTGTAGTTTTTCCTAACTCATCAAGTGCACTATAGTCAATTCAAACATCATGATAAAATACATCATGTTTGATCTTATACAACAATGCATTGTATGTCAATCATCCTTTTTTATCGTGAAATCATAACTTGCTCCCTTTCGTCCTTTTTTGCACAATGATCATTATATCGAGGTCTTTAATATCTCAAAGCAATATATCAACAACACTTTTATTTCTTGAGGAAAATTGATGGTGTGTCCTTTATATTTGAACTGGTCACTTGTTGAATGCACAACTTACAAAATCGGACTGACACATCCTATCAACATCTCATCAACTTGTGTTAGATTTGCAAGGATTCGAGTTGAATTCTTGGGTCCATATGATTTTGAGCCAAAAATATGTGACATGACCCTTCTTTTTTACATCTGATACACATTAGACCAATATTAGTATATCCCACATGAATGCCAACATAAGACTCTTTGCACACATGATAAATTTGAATATGTCAAACCAAATGATTAATCCTTGCATGAAAATTTTAACGCGCAATAAATTGTTCTTCATAGCTTGTTGTTGTGGTTTGAAGTCTTCTTTATTTGACACCATTTTTCTATTAGTACGAATAATAGGCACAATATTTTCCAATAAATCTTCCATACTTCTATATTTAAGTTTTTTTCACTGCATCCTTTTTCTTTCTAGCATTTTGTCTTCTTTGGTCTTCCTTTTCTTTTGGAGGCATATGTTGTGACTGCTTCTCCATTTGCAAGCTATATCATTCATGATGTTTTTTCCTTCATTCTTCTATTTGTTCAAGTCATTCATTGTCTTTATGTCTTCTAATCCATTGTTACACTGACCTTCTTAGTCCTTCAATATCATCATTATTAGTATTCTCATTAGGAGGAGACATGATTATGTGAATTTGTCATTAATTAATCAATGCTACCACCACCAACTATCCATTCATCAATCATGTCTGTTCCATATATATTAAGAGAGCTGTGAATATCATGTATGTTGTGAATGGAATTGTATGGGTGGGTGCATTGCATTGTACTTTGAATGTATACCCTGTAACATAGAAGAAGCACTAAAATCAATCCATTGTAGGAACACATTTAGCAACCAAATACTTAAAATAATTCATTTTTAGGCAAGAGAATACACAAAACATTGTTAATTCAATGCATCATAGGAAGGACTTTAAGAACTTCAAGCTTAAATTAATGCATTGTAAGAATAATAAAATACAAAACATTGCTAAAATCAATGTATCATAGGAAATAGTTTAATACATTGATGTTTAAATTAAAACATTATAAGAAAGAGAGAATACAAAATGTGTGCTGATAACTTATAACAATTAAGAGAACACTAAACTCAATGCAATGTGAATGAAAATAATGTAACAATTTTCAAATAAAATGTTAAAAACTAAATTGAAAACAAACTTTAAAATCATGAAATTGGAACCTTTTCACTATATTTTAGATTTATATTTGAGATTTGCATAGAGTTACTAAAATAACATGAACCTTTTCAATCTTTCTCGATAATAGGCCACATTGGGCCGGTCCAAAACATTGATTCAAAAACATATGTGATCTCTTTGAAAGAATATCCATACAATGGCATAAATTATAAAAGCCTGAGATAGAGATATTTATAATTTTGGTGAAATTTATAGTTTTGGGGAATAATGTATGTCTAAGATGAAGTGTATATATAAATTATGGAAGCATATTGTAGAACCATATCTCTTCAACTTGTGGATCTTCAACTTAGACTCTCAACCTAGATGTGGATATGGGTTTTCAAGTTAAGAACCGTGATAATTTTGCATTACAATGAAATAGATGTGGATATGGGTTTTCAAGTAAAGAACCATATAATTTTGCATTACAATGGAACAGATTTCGACTTAGGCATTCTTCGGCTTACGCATTCAAGAAAGCTTACTAAAAGTGTAAATGCAAAAAGGGGATACAAATAAGAAAGTTAAAGACTAGAACAAACCTTTGGAAAAGACTCCAAATTGTGATAAGTATATGAAAGGGAAACAATTACTTTTAAATAAGTATGAACAATTTAATTTGACTCATTATGCTTGAATGTAACATGAGTAGATGCCAACGTTTTCATTTACATAAATGAACCAAATTAAATTATCATTGAATTTATGGATGTGCAGAGTTAAATTCGACGATTACCATATTATCAAATTGTTACTTTGGCTAGAGTAGTATTTGTGTATCCATATTAACTTCGTTGATATTGTTTAGGTATTATTTGTATTGTTCTAGTAATCAAAGTTCATTGATATTGTTCTTTAAATTCTAACAAACTACAACAAATATTAATATTCCATAGTTTTTGTACAAAAATACTTATCAAAATGTATCAAACAAATAAATGTTGGATTAAACAATATGTCACAAGACACTTCAATTAAATTATAGAAAAAAGTGAATTCATCTTTCAAATATGCAGCAACTTTCCCTACCCTAATTTTTTATGTCAATAGAAAACACTAGGTGCAGAAATCACACATTGCAAAATTAATTGTAATAGCCAAAACAATATTTTAAAATATAGACATGTAATTTTCAAAGAGAAAAATGATCAAACCAAAACTGTAATTACATATTACTCTAACCACTTTAATATGAAAATAGTCAATCTAAATTTCTAACCTAAAATTGTTAGTCTAAATCTGGAACCTAAAATTGCAAATATTAAATAACCAAAACAATTTAATGATTGAATTTATGTTTATTTTTTTTTTACAGTTAATTTAATTATGAGTAGATAATATATTTATTTTTTTATTTTAGATTATTTGATTTTGTTAACATGTATAACAGATCAATGTTATAGACTTAACCAATCTCACTCATATATAGAGTGTAGAAAGTACTCTCGACACAAAAACTTCTTCGGCAAAGACAAAAATCATCTTTTATAATGACCAAAGAAGCATTTATAGCACTATTTACTCAAGTCAGATTCCTCCCCCCTACCAGAGCCATGGGGAAAAGCAGCATAATTGCTTGCTCTTGGTTATTAGCTTTGTTATATAAACTAAAATGATGGAGGAAATATTTTTTTTAAAAGTGTGATTTGAAAATGTTTTCATTTACAATTATAATCTTGAATCAAAATCATCATCATTCATGTTGAAAAGGAACAAAAGTTAAATTTGCATGGCACGTTGGAAACATTGGGGTCCTCTGAACAATTGAAAAATAAAACAGCAGAGACAAAATCATCAGACGGAGTAGGTTGGCCACCATCCGAATCCGATGAATGGGACCCATTGCAGGAAAGAGTTTATGTATTCGTATTACAACGAGGTTGTGTAGTCCTGTCAACCGCCATAGCCGCGCGTATCATTGACAAAGGGTAGAAACAAACTCCATATGGAATATTTCTTCTTCTTGCATACCATCATCGATCTATTCATTCATTGATATACCATGATCTGCACCTCTGATTGATAAAGGATGCTCAATTCAGTCTCAAAATTTCCATCACTTATGGAGCTTCTTAGCTTTTCAACCGGAAAATGGATTCATAAATTAAGGTAAATTTCAAACTCAGTATTATATTATCTGCGAATTCACATTGCGTTTTTGTTAAAACATTTTTATTAAGATCAAGTCGAACAACAGCCAGATTGTGTCTATTCATTTAATCCTTCCTCGGAGTACATAGCCATAAAATTGTAGGAATTTTATAGCAAAATTTCAAGTTGTATTTGTTTGCAGCTGATCAGCGATTAGTTAAATTGGTTTCTTTTTAGCTTGCTAGGTTACAGTTTCACTTTAAGCTTAGCAGATTTCTTTAACAATGCTGTGCCAAAGGGATCTGAATCAATCTTGAATCTGTTTTTATTTAGCTGTGTGTTTGTTTTGAACTGAACCTTTAAGGTAACCCCTTTTTTTGGGCATAAAACTTCATATATTATTAATATAAACAAGCGAATGCACATAGGCATTTGAGTTCACCAGCACTAAAATGACACATGACCCCAAAACAAACATCAATAACATCAGACAGTAGCAGGAAGAGGCAACATTGTACTTCGAGCGTGGTGGTTCTTGTAGAAATCCGGGACTAACCCGCATAGACTCCATAAAACAAAACAACAAATGTATATCTGTTCCGTGTTGTGTTCAATATAATGAAGAGCTCCTTTATGATAATAGACTGAGAGGAGATATCATTGAATGTGGGTGGGTAGTTGAGAAATTCACTTATTACAGTAAATAGGTTGTTGGGAAGTTCACCTACCAACAACCTGTAACAAAGCAAATCTGTACAGCAATTAAATCACTGACCTAAATAAGCTTAATTACGTGGTAAATGTACATAAAAAATCTTGGGTTTGGCTCAACCAGTAGTAACAACTTCAGGATCGGTGACAATCGGTTCCCAGCCATTATTACCAGGTTCAAGGGGCCTCTTCGTTATCAGAGATGACAAGCACGGCTGTTGGAAATTTATCATTCTGCCATGTAGGTTTGGGGTGACCAGCTATGCCAACACTTCCTGTTATCGCTGTAGTGGACTCTCAGATTTCTGTCACTGCCAAAGATGTAACCACATTTTGTGAAATTCTCACAGAAGTTCTCGGTAGAAACCATTGCAAAGGCAACAAAAATGGTGGGGTGGTCCATATTTAACTTATATTTAAGTTAATTTGACTGTGAAGGGGCACTTACTAAGAAATACAGGTCAGCTTAGGGCCGTTTCCAGACTATTATGCAATGGTAAATTTCAGGAACAGTGCATCATATGGATAACTTTCACTTCGCTTTCTATTGAGATATACTTCATCTAGGCGTTACAAGTGAAGTAACTCTCAATTGCATTGGTTCATCAAAAAGTTAGAAACCTCCTACCTTATGGTCTCCATCCTTGAAATTTATTTTCTAAGATTTTCTTGACCTGGGAATTATTAAACTTATTCAAAGTTAGTTGGATATGTGCTTTCCATGTTATCTTGGGAATTATTAAACTTATTCAAAGTTGAATGTATATGTGCTTTCCATGTTATCTTTATTATGATATATATGACTTTCCATGTTAGAATCACATAATAGCTGCCAAAGGGTACATTAGTTTAGTAGAAATTTTTTGACCTGGGAATTATTAAACAATTATTAAACTTATTCAAAGTTAGTTGGATATGTGCTTTCCATGTTATCTTGGGAATTATTAAAATTACTCAAAGTTGAATGTATATGTGCTTTCCATGTTATGATATATATGACTTTCCATGTTAAAATCACATAATAGCTGCCAAAGGGTACACTAGTTTAGTAGAAATTTACTTATAGTTTTTTATTTAATCAATGGAAAAGAATGCTTATCTTTTATGTGATATCTTAAGTAATGTTTATATTTGTAATATTTTAATGCAATCTAGTGGTAACAAGGTTGTAACAATTTTATTTTATTTTTGGATAAACAAAATATTATGGAAATGTTATTCACTAATTGTGATTTAATAGCATATACATTAAGTAATCAGATTTAATTTATGTTAAGAAAAAATAGATGAGGTTAAATATAAATTGGATTTAGATGTCCAATAATATTAATAAGAATTATTTTAGTTAATTCTTTTAGATCATGTTTGGAAACATTTAATCTCGTCCTTAAACACTTAAACACTTAATTTAGAAAGAGATCATTGATTGTTGATATTTTGATAGCCCCAATTAATTTATAAAAGACAAACATATCATAAACTCAACAATAAAGATAACAACAACTTCTCTAAACCCTCAAACTAGATCCAATGGAAATGAATTTACCTCTTATACCACTACTTTGCATCAGTAAAGATACCTTGTTATCCTTAATGAGAAAGAGTCACAACTGTTCATTATAGATATGAAACACCCCTTTAAGGATATTGAAATATTGGGTTGTGGTTTTGTTTTAGCTTATTTATTTTTAACTTTAAAACATGTAATTATTAATAGGTTTGATGATTGTTAAATATATTATTATTAATATTTAAATAAAAAACAGAAATATTTATATTATTAAAAAAATTTACACTATTATGTTAGTTTTGATAATTAAAATCTTGAAATAAATCTAAATAATTAATTATATATTTTAGATAATTAAACATATTTAATTTAAATAAATTAATATTTAATACATTAAACTAAATCAAAATAATTTGATTAATTAAATTTAACTTAAATTTTTTGATTAATTAGATTTAGCTCAAAGAAAACTGATTATTATCTTCACTACCTAAATTCAATTCCTACTAATGAAATGACATGGTAACACATTAAACTCATAACGAATATGACATAGTAAAATATTTACTGATAACAAGTATAATGACATAGTAACATATGAAAATCATAACAAGTGTATTGATGAATTACTCAGATTTTCCAAAACTTCGAAAAAAATAAAATTCAAACCCAAACTTTGAAAAAAAAAATCAAAAGAATGTTGATGGCAACTTGGAAAGATCGGCGTTCTCACACATATTGAAAAATAAAACGGAAGAATAAACAATCATCTTCATACATAGTCGACTGCACTCTATCGGAATTCCATGAATGGCACCCATTGCGCGAAAGAGTTTATGTATTCGTGTTACAACCAGGTTGGTAGAGTCCCGTCAACGTCCATGGTCCCGCGTATCGTTGACAAATGGTGGAAACAAACTACACATGGAATCTCTTCTTCTTGCATATGACCACCGATCTTTTATTGTGAAATATCTGTATTTACTCATTCATTGCTATACAATGCTCTGCAGCTCGGATCATGTAGACTTTCAAAGCTCAACTCAGCATCAAAATGTCCATCACGTATGGAGTTTCTTAGCTAATCGATTGTGGAAAAAGGATTCATAAATTAAGGTAAGTTCAAACTTGGCGTCGTCTCCGAATCCACATTGTAGTCTGTTAAAAGAATCCACATGATAGTCTGTTAAAACATTTTTAATTAAGAGCAAGTCGAACAAAACCCAGCTTGTCTCTATTCATTTAATCCATTCTTAGAGTATATAGCCATCGATTTGTAGGAATTTTACAGCCAACTTTTAAGTTGATTTGTTGGCAGCTGATCGGCGATTAGTTAACTTAGTTTATTTTAAGCTGGCTAGGTTACAGTTTCACTTTAAGCTTAGCAGTTTTCTTTAACAAATGCTGTGTCCAAGGGATATGAATCGATCTTGAATCTGTTTGATTTAGCTGTGTGTTTGTTTGAACTGGAACTTAAGGTAACCAGAAGGACAAGCCCATGTAACCGATTTTTTTTCTTTTTCTTTGGGGTTAAAACTGCATTTGACTATTGATATACACAATACATGTACATAGGCATTTTAGGCACAACCACTAGCTAAGCTCAAAATTTATCTTGTTATACACCAAAAACTCCCACTATACTGAGTTCAAAATTGAGCTGGTTATACACCAAAAACACCCACTATACTAAGTTCGGCCCCTTGGGAACAGGGGACACACCTAAACATATTTAAAGTTCATAAAGTAACCAAACCAAACAGCAGCATAATCAAATAGCCCATGACCAAAAACAAACATCAATAAATTCAAACATATTTAAAGTTCATAAAGTAACCAAACAGCAGCATAATCAAATGGCCCATGACCCCAAAACAAACATCAATAGCATCAAACAGCAGCATAATCAAATGGCCCATAACCCCAAAACAAACATCAATAACATCAGGTAGCAGCAGGAAGGAGGTCAACATTGGGCCGTGGAGCATGGTGGTCATTGGGGTTGGTCCCCAACCAGTAGCAGTAAGCTCAGGATTAGACATTTTAAGGCAAAACCACTCGCTAAGCTCAAAATTGAGCTGGTTACGCACCAAAAACATCCACTATACTAAGTTCGGCCCTTAGGAGCAGGGCACACACACCCAAACGTATTTAAAGTTTATAAAGTAACCAAACAGCAGCATAATCAAATGGGCCATGACCCAAAAATAAACATCAATAACATCAGCATAATCAAATGGCCCATGACCCAAAAATAAACATCAATAACATCAGGCAGCAGCAGGAAGGAGGCCAACATTGAGCCGTGGAGCATGGTGGTCCTTGGGGTTGGTCCCCAACCAGTAGCAGCAAACTCAGGATTGGTGACAATCGATTCCCAGCCATCACTACCAGGTTCATGGGGGCTTTCGGCATCAGAGATGGCCAGCCCGAGTTTAGGAAACTTATTATTCTGCTGTGCAAGCTGGGGTGGCCAGCTGTGCCAGCACTGTCTGCTCTCGCTCTCTTCTCGGCCAGTCCATTGTTGTGGACGACCCTCAGATTTCTGTGACTGCTGAGGATGTAAACACATTTCGTCAAATCCTCACAGAAGTTATCAATGGAATCCATTGCAAAGGCACAAAAAAGCTCGACGAAATTTGAGTTAATTTGACTGTGAAGTGGCACTTACTGAGATATATAGGTCAGCTTAGGGCCATTTCCAGACTATTTGCAATGGTGAAATCCAGTAACATTTGACCATATGGATCTCTTTGACTGCAGCTTCTATTGAGATCTACTTCATTGTAGCATTATGAGGGAAGTGCTTCTCAATTGCAATGGTTCATCAAGGAATTGGAAGCCTCCCACCTTAAGGTCTTCATCCTCACAATTTATTTTCTGAGACTTTCTTGACATGTGAATTATTGAACTTGCCTACTCAAAGTTGGATGTGTTATTCCCATTTTGTGGATAACTAAGGAGATTATGTCTCGAGGCCTTCAGGTTGCAGATATGGAGTGCCGAGAGACTACATGACCAACAAAATCCTTTTGCATAGATGGAGACCCTTCTCACCACCACAGATGGTCGCAGATTTCTAAATGGCATCCACCACATCAGCTGGCTTCCGGAAGGAAGTGAGCCTTGCTTCATGAGGTACAATTCAGTATTATGGTGAGCATCATTTCAATATTTAAGCCATTTGAGTATGTTGTATCTTAGATTGCTCTAGATTTGATGATATATGCTTGGACATTATGCCTTTTGCCCTGGTTCACCTTGGTGGTTGACATTGTACCCTATTAAGTGGTCTTCCTTGGGGATGGGTTTGCTACTAGGAACTCCCTTGAAGAGCCATCGCACCGTTCCCGACCATACTTACCACTTTCCATCACTGTTCCCCCCCATTTCCTTATCTCTTGGGATTTTAGGGTGTATTGACCCCAAGAAAGCAATGAAACACTTATCTTTGAGTAAAGGGGGACCCACAATGAAATATATTTTAAAAATGATTAAAAGGTTAGTTGAAGGATAGGAGGTCTCATCACGAGCCGACCTATCATGTCCATGAATATCTAGTGGTATGCCATTGCCATCATCTAGTCACCAAACTAGGGTAATGGCTCTCATTTACATGGCTGAGAGAAAGGGGGTTTCATCATGAGCTAGCATTCTCATTTCCACTAGGTGCTTGTGGGTGTCATCGCCATTATCTCGTCACCATGCCAGAGAAGTGACCTTCAACCTCTCCGTAAAATTATGAAAGAAGAAAATAATGACAATTAATGGGCTTGGAAGAAGTGCATTGCAGACGAAGGTACCACACACCCTCTACAAAGTCACCCATGAATGAGACACTACGACCCCTTGTATGTCATG
>CBVK0102267626.1:0-12956 GCA_900067695.1 Picea abies | reverse complement strand
GGATCTCCTGGAAACTCTCCTTGAACTAGGGTAAGATCTACCCAATAGGACACCTCGTCAACCCCACCATATTCAAGCTTGACAAGTTTCATAGTGTCCTTGAGAAATTAATTGTTTGATATAGTGATGTTTGATGCACATGCTTAGGTGGCTCATTTGTTGACTAGATTCACTTATTATGATGTTATGAATTGATATCCTTGGAGGGAATGATCATTTGTCTTTGCAAGACTTTGTTGGTGGATAATTTTGGGAGAAAAACCTAGCTTGGGCTTCCATGGGCCTACAATCCCATAGGTTGGATGCCAAGGGTCCACATGTCGGATCACAGAGATGAAAAATTGAATGCCTAGAGGACAACTGGATGGACCTAGCCCATGCTTCACTTGCCAAATGACTTGCCTAAGAGAGACAAAACATCACCTCCTAGGGCATGACATCACTTTTGGGGGCTAGGGTTTGGTGGTGATGTAGCCACTCATTGACAGATGGATGTTTTGAGGTGGATGAGGTATTCACCACAAGGATATTTCCTAGATGCTTGACACATGGCCTTTGGAGGCCTACTGATGCTTCTCCAACACCAACAACTTCTTCTAAGTGGTAAAACGTCCTCTAAAGGGGAGACATCCATGTAAAATTGGGGTTTTATTTGTGTAAAAGTGAACTTTAAATGAATTGTTTAATATTACTTTGTTAAAGAGGGAAAAATTAGGGTTGTTGACCCCTAGTTTTTTGGTTTACCCCTTAATATATAACAAGCCTAGCTTGGGCTTTCATGGGGCTGCAAGCCCACAGGTTGGATGCCAAGGGTCCACATGCCGGATCACAGATATGAAGAATTGAAGACCTAAAAGTTGATGTGGAAGACCTAGCCTAGCACTCACATGCCAAACGATTTGCCCAGGAGGGGCAAAACATCTTTTTGAGCTTGACGTTGTACTTCGGGGCTAGGGTTTAGTGGTGGTGTTGCCACTCATTGACACATGGACGTTTTGAGGAGGATGAGGCCTTGGCCATGAGGAGATTTCATAGATGCTTGACATGTGGCCTTTGGAGGCCTACCATAGCTTCTCCAACACCAACAGCTTGTCCCAACTTAAACGTCCCCTAAAGGAGTGACGTCCATGTAAAATTAGGGTTTTATTTGTGCAAAAGTGAAACTTTAAATGAATTGTTTAATATTACTTTGTAAAAGGGGAAATATTAGGGTTGTTGACCCCTAGTCTTGTGGTTTACCCCTTAATATATGGACAAGTCACCTTGGTGACATTTTGTATAAATAAGAGATCATAAGATCTCATTTGAATATAACTCTCCCTCTTGTGAGAGGATTTGATCTGAAATTTTCACTACACTTGGCTATATTTGTCTCTTCTGCACTTGTTTATGGCTATCTCTCATGAATGGTTGATGGAGGAGTGAGGCGCTAGCCTTGGATGAATGCTTTCTAGATTTTATGGTGGATTATCTTAACATGTTTCTTGATTTTGGTATGGTCTTCTACTCTTATGCTATCATTTTTTCAAGTCAAGAATTGTTGTGCTAGGAACTAAGTGGGAAGTAAGAGTATTTACACCCCGACTCTAGTCTCGATCATTTATTGCTTAAAGTTCATTGATGTTGCAAGGGTTTGTTTGAGGAAGTAAGAGGATTTACACCCCTCCTTATCAAACCCTAACTAGAGATACTTGCCTTGGGATTAAGAGGATTTACACCCCCAAGGAAGTAACATCTCTAGTTCATTTATTTGACTCCATTAACCCAATATGAAAGGCACTAGTCATATATTTTTTGCATTGGAGATATAAAATCATTGCCTGAGATATAAAATCATTGCCTTGGTAGGCGTGAAATTTTGTCTTTTGAAAGATCTCTCGCTTGGAGTTGGTTTGTTACATCAAGAGGACTCTTCCCCTACTAGGGCATCCCCTCTCTCCCACTACTTAAATTTGTATTACAAACTTTAACCTACAGCCATTAGGGCTGCATAACCCTAGCTACCAACTCTCTTTTAACTCCTAAACTAACCCTAGACTAGCTCTTAAATTTTGCTCACTAAATCTGCTAACTAGGGCACACATTTTGGACTAATTGTTGGCACTTTTTTGTGGTTGATTTTGTTTCCGCATGCCACTAAAAGCTACATCCATAAGCCTGCTATTTTTTGCAGAAAATACATGTTACAACAACTTGTTTTATTTAGCCTCAAAGTGCCATTTTTTAGTCATAATTGATTGCCATATTTATTGATAATATTGATGATTGATCTTATGCTTTACATGCTGATTTAGAATGCTTTATTTGCTGATATAAACTGTTATCTGCTGCTTCAAATTAGGGACAACAATATTAACTTGCTGATCCATACTAACATATATCATTGCAAGTTAGATTTTCTTTTGTCTCGTGCATGTACAATCATCCAGAGAAGTACTACACCTTTGGGGAAACAATCACTTGACTTAAAAGGCATCTCTTTCCACATTTCGCTCCATTTAGAATTGAACTCTAGGGGCTCCACTTCCATCTCTATCCATCCCCATCTCATTCTACCTAGGGTCATTGGGATCACCTCCCTTGAGTGATCTAGTCACCCTTGAAGTGCATGACCTACATCGAGGTGACATTGAGTGTAGGATTCCCAAGTTGTAACACTTGATTTCATGGTTGGGTTGGGATTTTCCCAACCTACAACTTGTACTATAACATTTTGGTGTCATTTTTGAGGAGTATTTTGAATCCTCTTCATGCCCTAACGACACTTTGACAAGCTTCCCTCCCAAAGCCTCTATCCCCTAGCTTGCTTGGCGACTCCACGCAAGGGACTTTCTCTTTCCACCATTCTTGATGAACTCATCTTGAAGTTCATCTGGCGACTCCAGCTTCCACGAACCCACCTTTCCTTTGTTTTCCCCTTTCCATCCTTTGATGAGCCTTGAGCTCATCTGGCGAGTCCATTGACATGTTACCCTAAGTAATCGAGACATGGACCCGTGGCGCTTTAATGAAGCATACAAAGCTTTGGATCTCGAATATATTGACTAATATCCAAATAAGTGCCCAATTAACCAATTCAATATCCTCCCAAAATTCGATGGTAATCCATTTTCAGCCATACCACATGTTGTTGAGTTTGTTAGATCCATCTCATTTTTGAGTGCACAACATGAGGATGTGTGCTTGCGATTTTTTTTGCTGTTTTAGGGAAGGGAACAAAGAGATTGGATCAAACATTCTTACAAGCCAAGAAGAATATATTCTTTGATGATCCTCATCAGAGAGTTCCTTAAGCATTGGGGACCAAAAGCTCAAAGTATTGAATATACAGTTCAAGACCAGTAGGATGCCTTTTCAAGAGAAGGTTTTGACCTTGATTGTATTGAATGCTTAAGAAGAATGCTTCTTCCAGATTGATTTGAAATGAAAGTTGAAAAACAAGAAGTTGAAAACACCATTGAGGAAAATTTTGAACGTCTCAAGAAAATCAGAGATGAATATTCCATGTTTTGTGAACAACTAATGAGACTTTTCCTTGATAAGAACTTTCTGGTTAAGTTTTTTCAGCAAAGAAAAGAGGATCTTGACACCATCATAGAAGATTATGAGAAAATGCCTACCCAAAATTCATCTTGAGAAGTGATCAATGCATATTTTGGAACAAATTCATTATACGATGCTCTAACCAAGAAGTATGGATACCAAGAAGGTTTCCCAAGTGATGATGAATGACTCTTCATGCCCGAGGAACTCTATGAACTCGTTTTAGATCAAGATAAAGATGGTGAATTCTTTGAACCTTTTGAGGATGATGAAGACCCAAATGAAATACAACACCCAGATGGAGAGACATTGGTGTCCTTTCTCCCACTTGACGGAGATGTTATCATGCAGGCTTGTTCTCCTCGTGCATACGAAGATGAAGTATCTGCCCTTCCACTTGATGAGGACATCCATAACTCTGCTCCTCCTACAAATCAAGAAGAGAACCTGATGAGTTATAATACTTTTGAAAACTTTGATGATGCTTTGTTCCATGACTATGGAAATGAAGAAAACTGCCAAAAGGATCTTGATGAAGTTTATCTTACAGAAGGAATGAACATGACATTGTTATCTAATGTCTAGTCTCGTGAAGAAGTAATCATCTTCTATGATGCAAATGAAATCATCAAACAACCCCCAAATACAGTTGATGACCACATTGATGATTTCATACGTATTGGGAGGCATAGATGGGACATGAGTTGTTACATCTTTGATGGAAATCCCATCTATGACATTGAAGGCCACTCTCAGATGAAGGACACAAGCATATTTTCAGAGAATTTCTTTTCACAACTGAATGGTCCGTATATTTGGCATCCTGGTGATGATATGGTTACTGATTTTTTCATCCCCTTCGAGGATAACTTATTGCATCATACTCATAGTGATTTTCATTTATCCCTTGATGAACACCCTTTTGAGGGCGTAGATTTTTTTTGCAAGGAATTTCAACCTTTATGCTCAGATTTTGATTGATACGAGCTCGTGGCCAGCCCAAAGTAGTCAATGATTCACTCTACTAAGTAGAAGTTTTGTCATCTTGGGGATTCTCACGAGGATTCGTAGATGAAGAGGAAATGTTTTTCTTCTTCTAGACTTGAGCCCGTCCTGTATCTCATTTCCTCCCCTCGGGTGAAGCATGGGGTCTTCTTGAGTCATCTCATATCTTCTTAGTCTTCAGGGAGTAGTGATTGTGTTGATGAGGATGAATATGAGCTATCACCTACATATGCTATTCCAGTCTAGATATGGATAGATCGGGCTTGTGGCTATGCTTGGAGGCGATAGTTTCAAGACAATCGAGATTGTGGTTTCTCTTTCTAGCAGGATTTCCTCCCTCCCACCCATATCCAAGAGTTTTATTTCATGATTGATTATATGTCTATTTATGCTCTTGATCATTATGTCCTGGACTTATCTTTGTTGTTTCACGTTATTATGATTAAGCACAAGGGGAGATATCTTGATCAAATAATGAGCAGGTGGTTGCACTGGTTGTATGACTTCACCTGACATCAACTATCACTGGATCTTCAGGGCCCCAAGGCCCTAGGTGAGTAGGTAATTCATATTGATTACTTTCATTTTGCATATGTATTTCTCATATTAGTTTAGATGCATTTTATTTTCATTTTGCTCTACTTGCATATTGATTTCATGCTTAGTTTAGAAAATTTTGAAAAAAGGTCAAAATTTTCTTTTTCTAGCTTAGTTGATTATGATCATATGAGAACAAGGATGAGTAAGCCATCTCACACTTGATAGTTTGATGTTTCCTTGCAGGCACATGTATACCAAGAGATGAAGTGGTTCTCATGCACTCTCTGGCGAGCACATGCCCCCAAGTAGGAGCCAGATGTTATCCCCATTTTGTGGATAACTAAGGAAACTATGTCTTGAGGCCCTTAGGTTGCAGATATGGAGGGCCAAGAGACTACATGACCAACAATACCCTTTTTTACAATTGGAAACCCCTCTCACCACCACAAATGGTCACATATTTCCAGATGGCATCCACCACATTAGCTGGCTTCCGGAAGGTAGTGGGCCTTACTCCATGAGGTACAAGTCAGTATTATGGTGAGAATCATTTCAATATTTAAGCCATTTGAGTATGATGTATCTTAGATTTCTCTAGATTTCATGATATATTCTTGGACATTATGCCTTTTTCCTTGCTTCACCTTGGTGGTTGACATTGTGCCCTAGTAAGAGGTTTTCCTTGGGGATGTGTTTGCTACTAGGAACTCCCTTAAAGAGCCATCATACCATTCCTGACCATACTTACCACTTTCCATAATTATTCCCCTCCATTTCCTTATCTCTTGGGATTTTAGGGTCTATTGACCCAAGAAGGGGTTGCCCCTCATTCTATGGGAAGAAGGGGATGAAGGCCCAGAGGGATTGATGTTGGGTAAAAAATTGATCCAAAAAGATCTTTTAAACGACAATAGTTGAGTTATTAAGCATGTGGGCTCTGATCCTGTGCATACCGACCATATGGCCACATCCCAACTCTGCGTGCACCCCCCAAACTGGTGTAGCTCATGGTCATAGGGAACATTCCAAGGAACCAGGGTCCTTATCCCACATGCACGCTGAAACAGTTATCCCCTCATCATTTAGCACTGGGTTACGCCCCTTGGTCAATGGGCTAGCCCGACCGACCGGGGGCTAACCCCTTATCCGCGCCAACCAATTCATGCAACAAACATGGTCATATTGGGTGGTTCCATGGTGTAGAACCCCAGGCTAACCACCATACAACAAATCGTACACCAATACGAGGTTATAGTCATATAACATGGTCATATTGCCGAGGGCTGGGGCTAGGCCCCATCTCTTTTCAGCCCAGACTCCAACATATAACTCTTTATATAATTAAATTGCACCATGGTTAATAAGAATCACCCACTGGGGGGCTAGCTATCCCGACCCTGCCAAATCATTAGCCCAAACAGAGGTTGTGGGTTCAAAACTTGTAGAGTCCAAAAATTTTACACCATACTATTAAACCAATGAATGGGTGCCACGTGGCACCTTCTCATTCGCCTACTCCCGATGCCATGCGTCCAACACAGACTGGTCCAACTCTGCCACACGTGTCTGCCACATCATCTGCCCTATCATCACACTTTCCCAGTCACTGTCTGCCACATGTCATACATATGCCTTATGAGCGTTCCACATGTCACTCTTGTAGTGGTGACATGTGTCACTCCCAAATTGGTCCACCTGTACCTGCCACGTCAGTATCTTGTCCACGTCATCAGTCTGTACACTCAGTCACCCTGCCATGTGTCACTTCAATATGCTTCCATGTCAGCACCAACTGTTCCTTCCATGTCAGCTGTACGACCATATGACCTGTACAGTCAGCTACCACGTGGCACTGTACGGACTGTACAGTCATCAAATTTTTGCCTGTTTGGAAAAATGAATAGATCGCCATATTTGGAGCATATGACATCCGTTTGAGCTCGTTCAAGTTGCGTTGGGTTTGTATCGACGAGGCCTACACACACGTCCATTTTGAATCCATTCTGATAATTTTTATTTTTAGGCCTTTCTGAGCCTTATCAAGTTCTTGGATCCAATTTTGGATCACACCTTCCCACTAAAGACCTTTTGGTCCCACAAAAGGTTACTGACCAGTCATCAAGCTTAGGATAGGCCACCTGTCTTGTTCTCTATCTTTGAACTCTGTCCTGTGCACCTGTCTCATCAAGATCAATTGTAACACAATCATAATAACTGACATCATATTGTTAGCCATTTTTACCCTGTCACATCTTATTGAATCCACTATCATCCATGTAGACAACATTACTAATGATAGAATAAAAAATATGACTGCAAATGAGATGATATACTTGTAATATTTGCATGACATTATCTTATCTTGAAGCAAACTGTGATTTATTTTCCATTCTACAATCATCTCCTGTTCTTGCTTAAGATCAATTGCTTGACTTGAAACAATTATAGTTGTGTTGCTTGCTTGAGACACCTTTCTTAATAGTTCCATAGTTTGAAGAGTTTTATTTGTCTTTAAATGATGAGCATGAACCACATATTCTTGAACTTCTTTGGTTAAATGATATTGATTCTTTTCCTTGTAGAAGAATGCTTTACGATCATACAAGTATGGACTGCCTAAGACCATTCCACATTCACTTAGTGGCACCACATCACATGTTACCTCGTCTACAAACTTATATGAAATTGTAAATTTTAATGTGCACTGCTTTGTTATGTGCAATTGATGATTGTTGCTTATCCATTTAAGTGTGTCAGGATTATGATGCATATGTGTGTTGAACCCCAACTGTTTAACCAATTCCTCTGAAATTAAGTTAGATTGAGATCCACTATCTATCAATGTGTCAACCTTAGTGTGCCTCATGATGACCCTTATGTGAAACAAATTACTTCTACAATCAAATCCTTCACCAATTTTATCTATCATACCAACCAATGAGACCTTAGATTCATCACCTGAATTCGATCCCAAGTCTGTGGGTCGTGTTGCTGTTGCAACTGTTTGCCTCCCTTTCTTCTCTTTGAACCACTTTGGCCTCTTCTTGGGATGCAATTACCAACAACGGTCCTCGTCACACCCCTCTTTCTTGCAATGCTTGCAAGAGGGCTTCTCTTCCTTTCTTGTCATTGAATTTGACTTCTTTCCATGCCGCTTCCTTTTGTCCTCTTTCCTGGAAGACGATTCCCCTGTTACACCAACCCCCATTTTCCTTGCTTCAACATACGTAGCTTGAACATACACCTCATCAAGATTAGTAGGTCCAAACATGAATACAATATTTTGAATATGTGCAGGTAAACCTTCTATATACTTCATAAGAGTTTCTTGGGTATGTAAAGGAACATCTAACATCAATGCCATGTTATGAAAGCCATCTGTGTATTCTTTCATTGTTTTCCCTTTTCTTAGTTTAAGAGCTTGGCATTCAATTAACGCTTTCTCTTTATAACCCAAGGGACAAAATTGCTTTCTAAGTGTAGAAATAAAACTTTTCCATGATAGAAATATGGTACCCACTTGTTGCGTGCCATTTTGCAACTTGCTTTGCCACCAGATGAGTGTTGTGCTTGCAAGTCTAAGTGATGCCAACTTGATTTGAGTGGCCTCATCCTTGATTTGTTGCACACTACAATAAACCTCCATATGTCTGACCCAATTTTCAAGTCTCTCTGCATTAACTTCACCATCATACATGGGTAATTCAAATTTAACATCGAGTTTTAATAAAGGCATTTCATTCTTATGTTTATGGACATGTTTCTTTGCAGTGCTTTTAGAACTTGAAATTGAAGAAGAATGAGAAGAAGCAGATGAAGATGGAGGTGAAGGAGGAATTTGAGGAGGATCCTCTCCTTATTCACTTTTTCCCTTTGAATATTCACCCAGATTCGTTCGCTTCCATTCCAAGTAATTATCATACAAAACCTTCATCATCTTCGACATGGCGAAGAAAGTTTTTCGAAACTCTTTCTCATCCCGAGAAAGTCTTTCTTCCGATGCCATCTTCTCACTTTGATAAGTTCTCTTTCTCAATACAATCAATGGATTCCCTTAAACAATCTTTCCTTCACAACGATGTAGCTTTTCCCTGGTTAACATGCAAAATTAAAATCCAAACATCAACTAGTTTTGATACCACTTGATCCGAAAATATCTTTTAAACGACAATGGTTGAGTTATTAAGCATGTGTTAATTAACCAATTAGGAACTTAATGAAAGAGGAAGAAATATTAATGAAACATCGTAGCCATTAAGCATATTCAGATCTGGAAATAAGCATAAAATAACAACAAACCATAACACCAATGTGTTAACAGAGTTCGACAATCTCACCTATGTCTCCGGGCCTTTGTCTCAGTGGGTGAGGCTTTATTATTTCTGTTCAAAGATTCAAAAGTACATCACAACAGTGCCAAAAAGGTTACAAACTGATCTGGTCTTGTTCTACCAGATCTCTAGAACCCAACAAAATAAACGACACTGAAATCAGATGACCGGAGCTCCCATAAATGGCCTGCAAAGGTGTGCTCCTCAATAGCTTCCCTGCATAAAAAATGATTTGGCTTGACAAATCTTCAGCATAAACATTCTTTGAATCTCCTCTCATGGCTTCAATAATCCCTAGTTTATATGGATCTGAAGTTGGTAACCATATCCCAACTTCCCCCCAAGATCTGTCCTAAAAAAGGGCCCAATATCCCCCAATCTTGGCCAAAAATCTCCAAAACTACTGAATAAAATAATTTAAAATCACTATTATATAGTGAAAAACCCACAAAAATGCACATAAATTGAGCGCAACCCCTTTAGAGCTGGCTCCTGGTCATGTGGATGGTGACCATGTGGCCTCATCTTATCCCCTGGTGCACTGGCTCATTGGCTCTTTGCCCTGGTCCTGTGCATATCGTCCATATGGCCACATCCCAACTCTGCACACACCCCCCAAAATAGTGTAGCTCCTGGTCATAGTGTGCATTCCAAGGAACCAAGGTCCTTATCCCATGCACGTGCCTAGACGATTATCCCCTCATTGTTTAGCACTGGGTTACGCCCCTTGGTTGGCGGGCTAGCCCGACCGACCGGGGGATAACCCCTTATCCGCACCAACCAATTCATACAACGAACATGGTCATATTGGGTGGTTCCATGGTGTAGCTTCCCAAGATAACCACCATACAATAAATCCCACACCAATACTAGGTTATAATCATATAGCATGGTCGTATTTCTGTCGCCTAGACTCCAACATATAACACTTTATATAATTAAATTGTGCCATGGTTAATAAGAATCACCCACGGGTGGGCTGGCTATCCCGACCCTGCCAAATCGTTAGCCTGGACAGAGGTCACATCTTCAAAACTTGTAGAGTCCAACAATTTTACACCATACTATTTAACCAACGAATGGGTGCCATGTGGCAGCCCATGTCTGGACCACATGGCACCTTCTCATTCGCCTACTCCCGATGCCACGCGTCCAACGTTAACTAGTCCAGCTCTGCCACATCATCTGCCTTGTTAGCACACTTTTCGAGTCACTGTCTGCCATGTGTCATACGTACTCCGTACAGGTGTTCCACATGTCACCCTTGTAGTGGTGACATGTGTCACTCCCGGATTGGTCCAGCTGTACTTGCCACATCATCATCCTGTCCACGTCATCAATCCGTATGCATAGTCACCCTGCCACGTGTCACCTCCAGATGCTTCCACATTAGTGGAAATTGTGCCTTCCATGTCATCTGTATGACCGTACGACCTATACAGTCAGCTTCCATGTGGCACTGTATGGACTGTACGATCATCAATTTTTTTCCTATTTGGCAAAATGAACAGATCACCATATTTGGAGCATACGACGTCCGTTTGAGCCAGTTAAAGTTACACTGGGTTCATATTGATGAGGTCTACGCACACATCTATTTTGAATCCATTATGAGAAATTTTATTTTTAGGCCTTTCTAAGCCTTATCAAGTTCCTGGATTCAATTTTGGATCAAAGATAAAATCCTTGTATGAACCTTTCGGATGCTTCACCCAGGGATCACCCAAGAAAGCAGTAAAATGATTATGTTTGAGTAAATGGGACCCAAAATATAATAAATAATGATTAAAAGGCTAGTTGAAGGATAGGAGATCTCATCATGAACTGACCTATCACGTCCATGAATATCTAGTGGTATGGAATTTCCATCATTTGGTCACCAAACTAGGGTAATGGCTCTTAGTTGCATGGCTGAGAGAAAGGGGGTCTCATCACGAGCCAACCTTATCATTTCCACTAGGTTCTTGTGGGTGAAATTTCCATTATCTGGTCACCACGCTAGCGTAGTGACGTTCAACCTCTCCTTAAAATTATGAAAGAGTAAAATAATGGCAATTAATGGGCTTGTAAAAAGTGCATTGCAGACGAAGGTACCACACACCCTATACAAAGGAACCCATGAATGAGACACTACGACCCCTTGTATGTCATGAGACCTATTCCCATTAAGTCTTGACCCCAACCACTTGACCCACTTTACATGGCTTAGAAAGGGATCTCCTAGAAACTCTCCTTGACCTAGGCAAAGATCTACCCAATAGGACACCTTGTCAACCCTCCGATATTCAAGCTTGATAAGTTACATAGTGTCCTTGAGAAATTAATTGTTTGATATAGTGATCTTTGATGCACATTATTGGGTGGCTCATTTATTGATTGGATTCACTTATCATGATGTTATGGCTTGAGATCCTTGGAGGGCGTGCTAATTTGTCTTTGTAGGACCTAGTTGGTGGAAAATTTTGGAAGAAGAAGCCTAGCTTGGGCTTCCATGGGGCTACAAGCCCATCAGTTGGATTCCAAGGGTCCACATGTCATATCATAGAGATGAAATATTGAAGGCCTAGAGGACAACTGGATGGACCTAGTCTATGCTTCACTTTCCAAATGACTTGTCTAGGAGAGGCAAAATGTCACCTCCTAGGGCATGACATAACTTTTGGGGGCTAGAATTTGGTGGTGATGTGGCCACTTATTGACACATGGACATTTTGAGGAGGAGGTCTTCACCATGAGGAGATTTCCTAGATGCTTGACATGTGGCCTTTGGAGGCCTACCAATACTTCTCCAACACCAATGACTTCTTCTAAGTGGCAAAACATCCCCTAAAGGGGAGACATCCATGTAAAATTAGGGTTTTATTTGTGCAAAAGTGAAATTTAAGTGAATTGTTTAATATTACTTTGTTAAAGGGGGAAATATTAGGGTTGTTGACCCTAGTCTTGTGGTTTACCCCTTAATATATGGACAAGTCACCTTGGTGACATTTTGTATAAATAAGAGATCATAATATCTCATTTGAATATAACTCTCCCTCTTGTGAGAGGACTTGATCTGAAATTTTCACTACACTTGGCTATATTTGTCTCTTGTGCACTTGTTGATGGCTATCTCTTGTGAATGGTTGATGGAGGAGTGAGGCGCTAGCCTTGGATGAATGCTTTCTAGCTTTTATGGTGGATTATCTTAGCATATTTCTTGATTTTGGTATGGTCTTCTACTCTTATGCTATCATTTTTTCAAGTCAAGGATTGTTGTGCTAGGAACTCAGTGGGAAGTAAGAGTATTTACACCCCCACTCTAGTCTCCATCATTTATTGCTTAAATTTCATTGATGTTGCAAGGGTTTGTCTGAGGAAATAAGATGATTTACGCCCCTAATTTTCAAACCCTAACTAGAGATACTTGACTTGGGAAGTAAGAGGATTTACACCCCCAAGGAAGTAACATCTCTAGTTCATTTATTTGACTCCATTAACCCAATATTAAAGGCACTAGTCATATATTTTTTGCATTGGAGATATAAAATCATTGCC
>CBVK0102267617.1:0-25515 GCA_900067695.1 Picea abies | reverse complement strand
AGTCGTTGATTTCTAGAGAGGTGTGGGTCGTTGATTTGGGAGCCCTCCGGAGACTTTCCAGTTCGACGTTCAGTTGATTTGCATAGTTGTTGGGTCACGACTCTTGAAGCCCGGAGTCCCAAAACCCCTGCGTACCATCGATTGTGGTGCGTAACGAGAGTCATCGATCCTTGTCATTGTTCATCCATTCGAGTATTCAACATTTGGGAGAATTGTGAGTTGTTATTGTTGGAACTCTTGAAGGCCGAAGTTCTGAAGTGTCGTAGTTCCTGCCATTCAAGAGTTTTGGCCATGGACTTGGCATGAAGTCACATGGATTTTCTCCGTTGACTGGTTAAGACCCTCGCGAACTTGAATTTGCATGAAGGGAAAGGGAAAAAGGCATGTGGAGAAGGAATTCGAGGGTTCGGCAAGAGCCCGAGAGATGATTCGACTCCTTAGTGTGAACGATCCTTTGACCGAGAGGTCGCGTAAACCCCTGGGAGTGGTGGGGGTTTCCATCACTATGAATTCCTTCCTGTGATTAAAGTATTTGTGTGACTCGTCGACCCAGATGAAGGCTCCTTGTCTTGTGAGATCTGTAAGTGGTGCTCCAATCTGAGAAAAATCCCTGACAAACTGCCTATAATAGCTACATAGCCCAAAGAAGCTCCTTAACTTTGTCACATTCATGAGCAATGTCCAATCTAGAATAGCCCTGATCTTCTCCTGGTGCACTTAAACCCCCTGCGCACTGATAATGTGTACCAAGTAAAGTATTTCTTTCATATCGAATTCACACTTGGACTCTTTGGCCTATAATGATTGTGCCTCCATGATGTTGAGCACCTCATACAAGTGCCTTAGATGTTCCTTCCATGTCTTGTTGTAAACCAAGGTGTTGTCGAAGAATACCAAGACTGGTTTCCTCAACTCATCCCTGAATATGTGGTTCATGCAAGACTGAAATGTATTTGGTGGATTGGTTAGCCCAAATGGCATAACCAAGAACTCAAAATGATCGAAGTGGCATCAAAATGTCGTCTTCTCTATGTCCTACTCTCGGATGTTGATCTGATGATATCTAGAGCGTAGATCAATCTTTGAGAAGAAAACTACCCCATGTAGTTCATCCATCAACTCATCGATGCGAGGGATAGGATACAGTTCTTGATGGTTTTCTTGTTCAAGGCTCGATAGTCAATGTCCATCCTCATGGTGCCATCCTTCTTCAGAACTAAGATAATTGAAGAAGCAAATGGATTGTTCCTAGGTATGATATGTCCCATCGCTAGCAATTCCTTAATTTCTTTCTCTATCTCATCCTTGAACCTTAGCAATTCCTTAATTTCTTTCTCTATCTCATCCTTGAACCTCCTAGGATGACGATAGGGTGGTCTGATCATAGGTTTGGCCCCCTCCTCCAACTCAATGGTGTGCTCAAACCCCTTTTCAGGTGGTCTCCCTGGTGGAATCGAACCAAAAACCTGTTGATGTCGTCCCAATAAGTTCCTTATCTCTGTCTGATACTATTGTTGACCCTGTGAATCCCTCTATGTAGTGATCAAGCATTATGCGGCATATGCTACCTCCCCATGCCTGAAGATCCTTTCCATCCTCTTGGCCGAAACTGTCATAGGTGCCCTTGTCAACATGCCCCTCAGTACAATTCTCTTCTTGTCACTGTCTCTGAACCCCATCTCCAAGGTTTGGTAGTAGTGGTGATTTTTCCCAAGGTGATCAACCACTGGACTAACAACACCACATCTGTGTCAGATAGGTCAACTACATAAAATGTGTCTCTTGTAGTGTAGTTACCTATCTTTATCTCCAATTCTGGAACTTTGTCTAGAGACTCCACTGTGTGGCCATATGCTACAACAACATCAAACCCCTCAAAATCCTTTGTTTGAAGTGCCTACCTGGATACCAATGAAGCATCATTTGAGTTGTGGGTGGCCCCACCATCTATCAGGGAAAGTTCCCGTTGTCCCTGAATATTCCCTCTAATCCTGAGGGTGTCATACTTTGGAACACCAGAAAGGGTCGCTATGACTCCTCGTCTTTCCATTTTTCGTCTATTAGCTTGGTTAGGTGGCTATGGTACTACTGGTGGGTGGGTCCCTACCGGTGTCGGTGGTCTCCGGGGAGGTTACTCCCCTGGTTGTGATTGCTCTTCCTTTGAACTAGTGCATCCATTGTCCTGATCCTCCTCCTCACTATCCACAATGTCTGTTGCCACCTCAATATAATGGATCTCTCCCTTTCCCATGCACCTGTGGTTGCCTGTGATGGCTCCTCCTCTGAGCTAGTGGATCCACTGTCCTGTTCCCCCTCACCACTGTCCACACTATCTGCTGCCAACTCAATATAATGGATCTCTCCCTTTCCCATGCACCTGTGGCCTGGGACCCAAGGATCCTTGCAGGTGAAGAAGAGCTTCTTCCTCATAAGCTCCCGCCTCGTTTCATCATCCAACTTCTCCTTGCCCTTCCACTCTCTCTAGAATGGCTTTCTGTCTCAGTCCCTCTGTGGTACGAAGGGTTTGGAAAAGGGTTTAGTTTTTTACGTTGAGTATGCCAGATCGCGAGTGCGTAATATGGCATCCTGCAAGGTGTGTAGACTATATGCCTTCACCCATCCTCTCAAGGGTTTTGGAGCCCTTATGTGAATAACATAATCAACCTCGGCTCTGAGATATCTGTCATTGCCATTGCTACCCGCTCAAACTCCATGATGAATGCCTTTGTTGTGCCAATTTGTATCAACTAGGCTAGATCCTTGAAATGAATCTTTGGATCCCTCCTGTCAAACATGTCCATGAGACTCTTTGTGAACTCATTGTAGGAAATGATGTGACTGTGACCCGACATCACCAGTCCATGATGCCACCACTCGTGTGCCTCACCATCCAAGTGTAGGGTAGCGAAATTGATGGCCTTTGTCTTGGTCATCTGGTTGATCTTGTAGTATGTGTCTAGCTTTTGTACCCAAGCTTTGGCAGTGCATTTGCACGATCCTTCGAAAGAAGGTATGGTGAGTTTTTCAACTTTCCGAATGAAATCCAGGTTATGCCCCTGCTGTTGCTACTGTCCTCCTCTCTAAGGCTCTTTGCAATGGTTCCAAAGTCTGAGTCCACAGTACTCGACCAAAGTCATGTCCTCATGGAAGCGACGACCCAATGTTGCATACTCCCTCCTATACTCTACAATGTCCTCTGCTTGAGTGGGCAACCTCTATGTTATCGACTATTGTGCTACTATTGGGGGTGCCCTCTGGAAATTGGGGAATAATGGCTAGGGAATCCTACTTGAAGAGGTGTATTTGCGAGTAGGTGACTGGGGTATACTACCTTCCCCTGAGTTCCCCTACGCTGCATGTGGGGCTTATGTGCCGAGGGTGCCCACTATAGCCAATCTACGAGCCATCAATGTCAAATACCGAGTCATGGCCTGCTGACTAATTACCAGATTGTTGAGTACCTGCATGAAGGTTGCCTCTGGTTCCATGGGGGCATTGACACTACCCTTTGGTCTCTCATTTATGTCTCCCAACATCCTCTCTCCCTCACTCTCTGCCTCATGCTCTTCCCTTCTCGCTGCTTCCCTGTGTGCCTCTTCCTCTTCCTCTAAACTAGGAGGAAAAGGGGGGAAATCTGGTCTAGGTCTCCTCTCCCTGTGTCTGTTATAAGTGACATACTCGTCACCTACGTGCTCATGGCCCTCTGGTTCACCTATTGAACTCATCGTATTTATTCACAAGATGACAGGACTAAAGCTTTGATACCATTGTAATATCCCATACCCGACTAGTCTAGGAAATGTTGTTAATCTTCTATGTCTGTTGTCCGATCTGATACACTTGGGGTTTTTGTATGCGTTTAAGCTGCAGATTTTAACATGCTTGGTGTTTTTCGCATGTGTGTGTAGATAAATAAGTGTTTACAACATATGGATAGTAAATGACACAAAAGACTGCAAATCATATATTATGATATTTTTGCAGATTACAATGTCGTATGCGGCTGAATAAAATAAATCTCTCAGTTAGATAAAAGACAAAAGGATCTTAGCTGGAATACAATAAGAAAACTAAAACAATGATACATGATAATAGAAGAATGTTGTTAGATCAATTGATGAGCTATAGGATATGTTGCAAGCTATGACATTTGCTGCAAGACTGGAAAGTTTTCCCTGGTAGTTAAACTCCTCAAATCTGCCTGGAAACTGTCTCAAACAATGTGCCCTGACCTCATGCACACTCTCGGTGGCTGACCAACTGAAGATCGACCCTCTGACGATCTGTACGAATTTTGGATGGATCGCCCTAGGGAAATGTGCCCCAACTACTACCGGAAACTGCGCCCTAGTGATTCCTTCGTCAAAATCAATTGATAAGGGTCTCAAACTAAACACCCTAAGATCCTTTAAATTGGGTTGGAAGGATTTCCCTGGATTTGATCCGATGATCTCTCCGGAATCCCAAATGCGTCTTCCCTAACTGTCATAGCCTCAATGGCTGAGTAATGTGCCCAAGATGATATCTCCGTCGAAATACGACGAGAAACTAGGCAATAGATGTGCCCTACCCTCCTCTCAAAGGGTTGGAAGGGAATCCTAGGATTCTCCTTGGATGGGACAAGTCAACTCACTAAGTCTCCTTAGAAGTTGCGCCTTCACCCTGAATAAGTGCACCCTTGTTGCTGCAACCTGTGTAATTGTTGCTAAAGATTGATGGAAGATATGTGTGATCTCCCCGTTGAGTAGGGTGTGTTTCTCAACATTGAAATCAACCACTGGGTGTATTCGTCCTGGAATCCACAGAGCTCTCTCTCCTCATTGTCAAGTCAAATTCTTCATAATCATGAATTAGGTCTCTTTACCCTTTTGTTATAGCTACCCGAAACCCTAATCCATTGTTGACCTATTTTTATCTCATATGTTCTATTTTTAGCTCACTTTGGCTTATAAGCGTTTTTAGTCACTTTTAGCTCAATGTCACTTTCAAATTATAACACGCTTGGCTGAAGTGACCTCTAGTAACCATGTTTACCCCTGTATGGCCCTGGATATAGTCTAACGGGGTTGTTTAGACTATTAAGCCTCCTCTCTGAAGCTCCTATTCGGAAAGGGACATTACAATGCCTTCCTTATCTAATACCATGACCACATGTGATGAATATTGGCTAGTACTAGGACGCATGACTCTAGCCTGCAAAAATTCTTGAATGATCTTTTATATTTCACTCATTTGTGCAAAAAGGTGTCTATAGGGATGCACATTTGGTGGTTGACTACCTAGAATTAGGAGAATATATTGGTCATGATCCCCATTTGAAGGTGGTAAACCCTATGGTGTTTCAAATACTTGTTTATGTTTAGAGATAAATGGTTTCAAATTATGGCCAATCTCTTATGGAGGATGTCCACTACTTTTATGGCATTGAAATATACAATAATGCCTAAGTGGCATTTCTTCAATAACTTCTCCATACAATGAGAGGTGATCATTTCAAGGGAACCAAATGTAAGCCCCTTAAGGGTATGTTTCCACCCTTCCTTAGTGAAGCTCATTCATAAGTCCTTGAAATCAATGGAAACAAGTCCCAATGTGTGTAACTATTATGCCCCAAGAATTACATCGCAATTACCCATTTCAATAACAAACATGTGAGTTTTGAGATGATACTCACCCATTTGAAGTTTCACATTTTCACATCGACCACCACATTTTATCATGCCACCGTTTATTATTGTATTTTGAAAATCGGGTATCGGATGGACATAACACTCGGTTTCTTTGACCACTCTCCTGTGAATAAACTTGTGGGTGCTACCACTATCAATAAATACAATTACTTTGAGGTTGGTCCTGAAAGGGTTAGGAACCTCACCTCAGTTTCTCACCTCGTACTTCTCTTGTTGGGATGATAAGAAATCCCCTCATCTCATACTACTGGTCTCAAAATATCTCATTTACTTACGCTGGTCAAACCCATTTTCAGAATAAGAAAGAGGTCTTTAGAAGCACTCTTTTAGGGGCAAGGAGATCGGGGTGCGGAGGAGTCGCTCAAAGGGAGAGGAAATACATGATTAATTCCCGAGCTGAGTGATTGATCTATTAATGGGATTTTGGTAGTGCCTTATGTAACCAGTCAAATTCAAGGTTTGGGGTGTAGAGAAACTTGATAATGCATGAAGAAAAAATTGGGGTTCCTTACAAGGAGCTTGCAAGGTGGTTTCATCATCTATGGGAGGGATGGCGTCTTCCAAGTTTGGTGCAAGAGTGTCTTCTGCTGGGATGTGTTCTGAATGGTCTTATGGGGATACATCCATTTGAAATAATCTATGTTCTTTACATTTACGTCCTTTCAAATAACACTCATCATAATTATAACAAAGTTTGAGGCGTTAGTGTTATGCCATCTCTTCCTCAGACAACTTTTGGATTCTCAATGGCTGAGAGTTGGAGGGGTTGGGGGTAGTTTCCATTGGAGGGCCAATATGAGTAGTGATTGAAGGTCTTTCAGTTTAGGCATTGATCACTATCTCAACTTCCTTAGCTCTTTCAAAAGCTTCTAACCATGTGTTTGAGAACTACATCATGACATGTGCTCTAATTGTCTCCTTGATATCACTAATGAAACGTTATTTAAAAAGGGAATTAGATAGGCCCTCTATGTGGATTTTCAATCGCCGAAAGGTTGCAATATAGTAAATAATTATGCATATTTGGCGTAATTTTGTTGGTCATCCTAGATAGCGAGTGTCGTGTTCAAAATGAGCATAAAGGACCTTCACACACTGGGTCCAAGCAATGTAGCCTCAATAAGTCTTCTTATACAATTTTCACCATTACCGACATTCTAAATCTAAATACAAGTCCCCCACTTTTAGTTTTTGTAGGCCATTAGTAATTCCATGGAGAGAGAAATAATGTTCTATCTGGGTAACCCAACCTGAGTGATCGAAGCCATCAAACTTGTTCATCTCTACCTTTAGAACGCATGGACACAAATTGTGATCTCGAAATGGTTAGCAATGGGTATCCATAAAGAGCATGTGAGTGTCCTTCACTTCATTTTCTAAAGATTCCCACTTGATTGGATTGATGCGTGGATATGGCATCTCAATACCAACTGTTTACATATGTATCCCAACATCAGACCTTAGTTTTCCATCTTTGTGGTGAGATATTTTACTAAATAATTAATGGTATAAACCCTTTCCTCAAGTTATTGGTGCTTATTATCCAAGTCCTAGTTTTGGTTATCCATGGTTTCCATGTTGCAACTATGCACCATGGGACCACTTACAATCCTATTAAAATGTTATACCAAACTTATATCATTGTAATCGATGGCTCTAGTAGAGTCTTTTGAGATATATCAATAACACTATATTGTTGGGTCCACACAAAAAGGGTTGTTAGAGAGGTATACCAACTTTATCAACGTGACACAAGGATGATTTTGAAATAAGTCTCCCATAAAGGTTCTAGTAGGACACAAATTTTTTCTTCTTCTTTTTAAAACACTGGTGGGAGTATTACACCCTGGTGAATATTATTACACTGACATAATTTCCAAATTCCTTCTCGATGAAAAGATGTGTGAATTTCCCTGGTTGATTATAGAGGATAATGTTTGTAGGGTCCTAAGGATAAAGGAATTCCCATTGTTATAACAGTATGATATGCCAAAGGGCTTACAACAATAGTATTCAGCCAAATCTTTGATGGCACCAAATAAGGAGGATAGACCATACCCTTAGTCGTACTACCTGATACCTTGGCATATGAGAGTGATATCCCTAAGTCTTGCTATCAATGTACTATAGAAACAATATCACCACATGTTTATGTAAGGTTGCTTTTAGGTGCGCCTAAAGGGCTTCTGATACACCCAAGTGTACGTGGAAGACAATTATGTATATAAGTGTTGCTTGTTGTAGTACTACTTGAAGGGTACCAAAGAGGCTACAATGGTGTCCAATCAAGTGACACATCTTGTATTTTCTATGGGTATTCTTCCCTAACCACAATTTTACCCATTGAACGAAAACTATTTGTGTTATTTAAAAACACCAAAACATGTCTCTAGCCTAAAAAAAATCTACTAAAATTGGGAGGTGTGCTAGCTCAGGAAAGAGCTCTATTTCCACTTGTAGTGTCCCTTAACCCTTCGATTTGGAAATCCTTAGATGTTAAATTACTCTTTAAACACACATCAACATCTAACCTAATTCAGAATATTATGATCATCTTTGACTATTTGCAAAACACATATAAAAACCTTTTCGTATCCAAAACTTCATTAAACTGATGATTAATTTGCAGAATTACGAGAGATAACACAACTGAAAATAAAAGAACTACGAAGACAATATTTGATGACAGAGTTCACCCCTCCTGGGCTACATCTCCCGGTCCTTTTTTAACAGTGAGACCACTCTTCATTAACCTCAAAATGCCAAAATTACAATGAATGAATTACAATTTGAAGATACCCTTCAATTCGGCTGCTCAATCCCAGAAACAAAGGTCACCACTGAATTTCTCTCGAAATTTTGAGAAAAATGAGTATAAACTCAACTTTATTGTGGACCGGTGCTCAAATCTCCCCTTTTTCATGAAAAACAAGACTATAGCTCTCATACAAGGCAAATTGGACTAAGACTTCCATACAAATTACTCTAGCACAAAAACAACATCACCATCATACACCTCTCGAAAAAACTGAGAAAAATGAGTATAAACACTCTATACTTTTCTCAAAGAACTCAATGGAACGTAAAACGAGGCAAACTAAAACTAGGGGCACCTATTGCACGTAAATTGAGGTAAATCCGTGACATGAAATTCCATGTCCCTTTGGCACATAAAACTTTGCAAGGAGCTCTGGGAATGAACTCCCATGCTATCATGTAAGGGTAAGAGGTCAAGTTTATATAGGCTAGGTCAGACACTCAACCCCTGTATATACCCAGGCTAAATTAGTTACAACTTAAATATATATTCAATAATTGTTATAACAAACAACCGCATATGGTGTAATAGTTGAAGGATCCATTTAGAGAGTTGGAATATTAGTGGGTAGGTTGGGGGTGCAAACCCCACCGAGCCCCAACAAAATTTGATCCACACCTCTCCTTGGGCTTCTTGAAGGTGCCACGGGGCACCACCTGATTGGTCCATACGGATGACACGTGGTAATTTTTCACTGGTCCACCTGGGTGTTGAAAGTTCCATTTTCAAGTGACACGTGGCACTATGTCTTATTGCCACATCACCATGATGTCACCCTATGACAACTCAGTTGTACGGATGGTTCACATGGTAGTCTGTGGGCTTTCCACATGGCATCCCTAATTTTTTCTTATGCCCTATTTTTCTGAAACTTTATAAGGCCATAACTTTCTCATAGAATGTTTGTTTGAAGTGATTCACACATCATTGGAAAGCTCTTGTTGAGCTCTACACAATGAAGTCATTTTCATTAGCATTTGACATGACCAATTTTTTAGTGTTCTGGATCCTCCTGGATCACACCTTCCCACTGAAGAACTTTTGGACCTCCAAAAGTATGGATTATTACACCTTCCCACTGAAGAACTTTTGGACCTCCAAAAGTATGGATTATTCAACAACTTAGTGACGATAAAGTTTCCTCACTCTTCCACCTTGCTAAAATGCACTTCATGGATTATTCAACAACTTAGTGATGATAAAACTTCCTCACTCTTCCACCTTGCTGAAATGCACTTTGATTGATCTCCATCTTAGAACTTCATCTTGAATATGATTCCTGTCTTAAAACTCCCTCTTGATTCTCCATCTTGGAACTTCATCTTGGAACTCCATCTCGAACCTTCATTTTGGATCTGATCTTCGTCTTGGAGCTCCATCTTGGAACTCTGTTCTTAGATATTTTTCTTGAACCCTTAAAATCTCATGGAAACCAATCTAGATCAATGTACTTATGTTTGAATCTCCAAAACATGGATTTGACTCTTGCTCTTGGAAACTACTCTAACTCTAGCTCATGGCTTTAGCTCTTGGCAACAATTCTAACTCTAGATTTGGTCCCTGGCTATTGCTCTAGCTCTGCCTCATGGATACTGGCTCTGGTTCCTAGCTATGGCTCTAGCTCTAGTTTTGGCTCACTGGTTGCTTCATTACATAAGTCTTATCATTGGATCTGAGCTCCATAATATCTAAATCTAAATTCTGAACTCGATATTCATTCCCATCTCCTTCTCTCCTAGAGATAATCCATCTCGACAAACATGAAGCCAAGTCGAATGTTGGTCTTTGCCTCCTCATCTTGGATTGGATCATTCTAGTGCTGGTCATGCCATGAGCCATCTAAACATTTGGATTGTTTGATTTGCTTCTTTGCAAGATATACATCTTACATGAACATGGCATTTACATAACATCTTTGAGATGTACATAACATAAATCATACATTTTACATGGCATTTAATCAACAACCACTTATACTTATTTCATTCTTCTAATAAGTATTCTACCTCCCTACTTCATACAAAGAAGACTATTTCCATCTTACTTTACAATAATGGAAACATAATTTAGAATGATTATATGCATGCTAACTTTGTTATTTACAAATGAACATTAACGTTCCATTTTAGACTGATTCCCAAAATGAAATTTTCCGAGACAGCTATCCAAGAAAGGGATAGGTGAGCTCTTCATGGACTCATTCTTCTGATAGTGATGGGAAGATTCTCACAACTTCTGGTCTTTGACATTGTCTCAGAGTCTGTCTTGTACTTTGTCTTTGATGTCGAATCCAAGTACCCATTGGATCCAATTATAGGTCATCCAAGCAACCTATATAATCTCTCCTTTGTGACACCAAGCACCATTGTTGTGTCTTGAGTAGCTTTCTATGAATATAAGAGTACCTATCCATTCTGGAATGCAACTCCATATCATTCATCTTCGAAAGCTGATACTGAGAGTAAGTTCACTTTCAATTTTGGAACATATAACATCTGCTCTATCCCTAGAAATTGTTCTGAATCGAGTTAAAATCTCACATATCCAACTCCCCTTACTGCATGTCTAGTGTTAGTCCCAGATCCCACATAGTAGTCTGTGTTGATTTTTGAGAAGCAAAGGAATATTGATCTCATTCTTGTCATGTGGTGAGATGCGCCATTGTCCATAAACCATACCCCGATGTCTTCATACACTATACTACTGAGACAAGCCATAAAAACAAATTCTTTCTTGAATTTCTCAACAAGAGACAAGCCATAAAAACAAATTCTTTCTTGAATTTCTCAACAAGACTATCAACTTTGGCTGAGGTTGTTAACCGTCTTCTTGTAAGTGCTTTCACATCTTCCTAGTTCTGCTTCAAACATAATTGTGGATGAAGTTTCCAACACTTCTCAATCCAAAGACCATTCTTACCACAATGAGTGCAAAATTGATTGTTCCTATCCTCGAACCACAATCCTTTCTTGTCATTCTCCCTATTTTGATTTGGGAAACAACCTTCGACTCTCGCCTCCTTCTTGGATGACTTTTTCTGCAAGGATTGTCTCTTCCAACATTTTTCCATTCAATGGTTATTAATTCCACAGAAAACCCATGGATACATAGACCATAAGTTTAGTGTTACTAGACCATTCTTTCCCTGATTAAGGAAAACATTGGGATGATTACCAAACATTTTAGGACTGCCTTTTATGCTAGTCTCACAAGTCGGAAATATTTTCATTCCTTCCTCAAAATTCTCACCTCTTCTTGGAGATGCTTCACATTTTATGCCTTCCCTAGGGCTGGAAGGTTGTTCTGGTAAAACCAATGGATTTTGAAGTATATGAACCTCTTCATTCGAAGCTTCCCTTACTTCAATTAACTTAGAGCATTCTCCATCTCCTTCTCTGCCTGTATGGGATTAATCACCCCTTTGCTATTAATGCCAAGACCTTCTCCATCATATTTCGTCTTGGTTAGTAGCTTAATTCCAATACCATAAGTATGTTTCTTAAATTCATTCAAAGAAACATTTTCATCTAGATGGGAAGAAGAAGAATATGATGAATGATTTTCATGTCATAACTCGATTACCATCTATAAACCTTTTGCAGAAGATGGCTTCTTTTGCATAGGATATTTTCCCTTCTCCACTTGCTCAACTTTATGGAATTGTGCCAACATCTTGTCTTTGTCCTGCAATTCACTTTCCAATTCTTTAATAATACCTCTGAGAAATTCTTCATGGCATATCAATCGGTCTTGAAGCTCTTGCTTCTCCTCCTCGAGGTATTGTAGTTGCATCCTCAATTCAGAGTTTTCTTTCTGAATCTGTCGGTTCATGTCTTTCTGAAGCCTTAATTTCATTAGAGCTTTACTCACAGTGATCTTTTTACAACAAAGAGATTTGTGCTCTCAAAAAAAGAGTCTTCAAATGTGCCTTCACCAAGCTTTAGTTTTGGATCTTGTCAGCTTTCAATTGCAAATACACATCAAAACGAAATCGGATACCAACTTGATTAAAAAATCCTTAGATGTTAAATTACTCTTTAAACACACATCAACATCTAACCTGATTCAAAATATTATGATCATCTTTGACTATTTGCAAAACACATGTGAATTCTTATCCAAAACTTCATTAAACTGATGATTAATTTGCAGAATTATGAGAGATAACAGATCAAAAAATAAAAGAACTATAAAGACAAAATTTGATGACGGAGTTCACCCCTCCTAGGCTACATCTCCAGGTCCTTTTTCAACAGTGATACCTCTCTTCATTACTCAAAATGCCAAAATTATAATGAATGGATTACAATTGAAGATACGCTTCAATTTTGATGCTCAATCCCATAAAGATAGGTCACCACTGAATACCTCTCGAAATTATGAGAAAAATGAGTATAAACTTGACTATATCCTAGACTGGTGCTCAAAGCTCCCTTTTTTCATGCAAAACAAGACTATAGGTCTCATAGAAGAGAAATTGGACTAAGACTTCCATACAAAGTACTTTAGCAACAAAATGACATCACCATAATACTCCTTTAAAAAAAGCAAAAAAAATGAGTACAAACACTCTATACTTTTCTCAAAGAACTCAATGGCACACAAAACGAGGCAAACCAAAACTAGGGGCACCTCTTACACGCAAATCGAGGAAAATATGTGACACAAAATTCGATATCCCTTTGGCTTGTAAATCTATGCAAGGTGCTCTTGGCATGAATTCCCATGTTGTCATACAATGGTAGGAGGCTAGGTTTAGATAGGCTGGGTCGGGCACTCGACCCCGCTATATACCCGAGTTGAATTAGTTACAACTTAAATATATATTATGTAATTGCTATAACAAACAACTACATATGGTGCAATGGTTGGAGCATCCGTTTAGAGCATTGGAATATTAGCAAGTAGGTTGGGGGTTCAAACCTCACTGAGCCCCAACAAATTTTGATCCGCATCCCTCCCTGGGATTCTCGAAGGTGTCATGTGGCAGCCTCTTATTGGCCACTATTTTCAACTGTACACCCTGCCACGTGGCATTGTCAGATTGAGCAACATGTTGTACGAACCTACCATGTCAACTACTAATTATGTTACCACTGTTCTTGCCATGTCACTGTATGACTTGCCACACGTCACTCTTTCAATGGTGCCATGTGGACCATACGCTTGCCACATCATCCATATAGATGACACATGGTAGGTTTTCTTTGGTCCAATTGGGAACTATGTCGTGTTGTCACGTCATTAGGATGATGTTTTCATGACGTCACCCTATGCCAATTCATTTGTACGAATGGTTCACATGGAAGTATGTGGACTTGGCACGTGGCATCCCTAATTTGGCCTTCTGCCTTATTTTGCTGAAACTTTAAAAGACCATAAATTTCTCATACGACGTCCATTTGAAGCGATTCATGTGTCGTTGGAAAGCTCTCGCCGAGATCTATACAATGAAGTAATTTTCATTAGCATTTGAGATTATCATTTTTTGAGTGTTCTGGATCCTCCTGGATCACCCTTAAACTTGAAACACAAACAAAGGTATACAAAGATTATAGATGCAAAACTCAGATACAAAAGACAAATAAGATGAAATATACGAAATACACCCTTGTATTAATGATTTATCGAAAGAAATAAAGCAATGTTCACTTGCCTCTTGAGGTGGGGCGATATTTCGCTAAGCAAAGCTAACAAAGTTACCAACTTAACGAGAACTCTGACCTCAAAATGAGAACTCTGGCCCAAAAAACCCATATTTTTGAAAAGTGGTGCTACTGATAGCACCATTTTTTCAAATGGGGTCAAAATTACAACATTTTTCAAGCATGACCTTCAAAAATCATACAGGGGGTCAAAATTACAACATTTTTCAAGCATGACCTTCAAAAATCATACAGTAGCTCAAAAAAACCTTAAAATCAACACCTAAATAAAAAATGATGTTATATAAAGAAAAATGATTTTTTCAAAACGTTAAAATTAGCAATATTTTGAGATATTTTGAAAACGTACTTTTAGTAGTTCGTACCATTAAAACCAAAACCTCAAAATCAACCATCAAATTGAAAAGTACTGCTACGAGTACTTTTCCACTTTAAAATTGGGGTATTAAAATGACACATTTTTTTAAAGTGGTAAAAGAAGTCGTTATTATTGAAAACAAAATGATAAAATCAACCCTTAAATGTTTTAAATCTTAGTTTATCACCCCAAGCACAAGATAATACATAATGCATGAAAACAATACATTTAAAAATATATATTCAAGACCCAAATTTGAATAAAAAATTAAAAACATAAATTTTTTTTTGTAAAAATGAATAATAAAAAATCCCTTAAAACCTAAGGGAAATAAAAAAAATGAGAAAAAATACTAAAAAACAAGTCACAATTAAAAAAAATATTAAAAAAAAATCTAAAATTAAAGACATATTCAAAAAAATGCTAAAACTCAAACTAAAAATTTATAAAACATAAAATTTAAATAAAATAAAATACACACTTTCATTAAAAATTTAAAATTATATATATAAACCATGGAGGGCGATGATCAAAATTATAGAAAAAAGCGTAATTCTTATCATTGTAATGATCAAAATTACATTTTGTAGATACACATTTTAGTGTATTCTTGTGATATAGTATGCATGCATACTTCAGAGCATATAGTTCTATCTTCTTCATCCCGTAGGATCATACAAAATCATTACAATCCCTGTATTACTTCAGAGCATGGAGTTATGTCTTCTTCATCCTGTAGAATCTTACATAATCATTACATACCAAAATCTTGAAACAATAAATGTTTCAGTAATTCACAAAAAAGTTATTTGTTGTTCTTGAATTTGTTCATTTAAGTACTCTATGATCTTCCAGTGGCCCACTTCCATGTGAGTGCCTTCTTTCGATGCCCTGTCCGCTTATTCATTTCTTTCCCTGTAGACATATTGACGGGAAAAAGAATCAAAAACTCTTTGTAAAGTTTTTATGTCTTCCACAATATTGGCAAGTCTGATATTGTTGATTTTTTGAGTCTCCAAAAACTGTTATCTTTTTGCAATCTTTTTCGATTGAAAAAGCCAAGAGTAGTTTGAGGCTCATTAGTTTAGCATAATTATTTGTTCCATTTCCCAATCCAGACGTTAAGGTGTAGTAGTGTGTGTCTGAGAAGTATAGTAATCCTCCTCCTCCACAGGTGTATTGTTGGGATGCTTCGTAAAAAAAAAACCAAGGTATTGATTTTTCAATTGTTACTTCTCTTATCAATCTGATCTTGATTCTTCCTTCCGAAGGAGAAAAGGAGGAGAAGATAGCCAAACTGTTTAGAGAGTTTTTTTCAAGAGCTATAGACACCTCATTAAAAATGGCTTCATTCCTTGTGAGCCACACTCCCCAGATGATCAACAATGGTAGTATTATGTATCTTTTATAGGATAAGTTTTCCCACCAGTTCTTCCAGGCTTGTTCCAAGGTGTGGCCTGCCCATCGAATTTTTTTTTCCTAAGAACTAGAGACTTCAGTCCAAACCATTCTTAAATAAGAACAGTCTAGAAAAAGGTGTTGTGTAGTTTCCCCCTCAGTTTTGCACAATGAACATCTACCTGGTCCAACAAAGTTCTTTTTTTGGAGAATGTCCCAAGTTGGAGCTTTGTTTGAAAGTACGCTCTACTAAAAAAGTTTTGACTTTGTAGGGCAGTTTATCTTCCAGATCTTTTTCCACCACCAGGTTGGTTCTACTTGTACTAGTTCTTGTATTAAGTGGTTGTATCCTTCCTTTGGGTTGTAGATGCCTGTATCATTTCTGTCCAACACTAGTTCATCTTCTTGGTCTCTTAGTCTGATCTGTGAAGTTTTTAGGGTTGATAGGTAACGCTTCAGTTTAGTTGATTCCTCAATGTTTAAGTCAAGATCGGTGGCTGACTTTCACCCTTGATCCCAGAGGGTAGTGGAAGTCTGGTCAGCAAGGGAGTTTAAGGAAACTAGTCCTTTTAGCTTTAAACAATGAATAAGATGATATGAAAGTATGTACTTCCCTTTGCTTCCTGTCCAAGGATCTTCCCCTAATGTTACCTGAAGTTCATTTCC
The DNA here is from genome assembly GCA_900067695.1 of Picea abies. Classification (NCBI taxonomy): domain Eukaryota; kingdom Viridiplantae; phylum Streptophyta; class Pinopsida; order Pinales; family Pinaceae; genus Picea; species Picea abies. Next base: position 8,919 of record CBVK0102267617.1, on the reverse strand, counting down.
TACTTTTCAGGCAAGACCATTCGCTATAACAGGGAATGATTTTATGATAGCCTTCCAAATCGCCGAGGCTCCTTTAAGAGTTTTCTGAGCTCGTCTGATCCAAGACTCCATTGAGTCTGGTTCAATGTATTTTCTTAAGACTACCTTTGTCCAGAGGCTATTTGTAGTGAGTAGGCACCAACCCCCTTTAGCAGCCAAGGCTTTGGAGAAGATATGTATTTTTTTTAGGCCCCAACCGCCTAGTGCCTTTGGGACTGCAATCCTTTTCCACCTCCCCTCTTGTCCTAGAGGTGAAGATGAGGATATCGTCTACAAAGAGAAGGTGTGTGATTTGTAGACTATTGGAGATATTAATGCCTAGAAAGGAGCCTGAATGCTTTTATGCTGCAAGAGCCCTTCTTAGACCTTCAACCACGAGAAGAAAAAGCAGTGGAGAAAGGGGGCATCCTTGTCTTAAGCCCCTTTCAGGTCTAAAAAAGGATGTAGCCAAGCCATTTATGAGCACTGAGAAAGACACAGTTGTAATGCAACACATAATCCATTTGATAAAAGGAACTGTAAAACCTAAGTGTGTTAAAAGAAGTCAGATGTAGAGCCAACTTACTCTGTCATAGGCTTTGAAAAGATCATTTTTTAGCACCAAACTCTTTAGCTTCCTGGTCTTTATGCTGTGTAAGGCTTCCTGTGCCACCCCTATTGCTTCGTGGATCTATCTACCTTCCAGAAACCCAAACTGTTTGAGAGAAATTTTTTCGGAGATTATTCTCTTAAGTCTTCTTGCTAAGAATTTGGATATGATCTTGTAGAGACAGTTTCACAGAGAAATTGGCCTGAAGTCATCTAGTGTGTCTGGATTATCCTTTTTAGGAATAAGGGCAATAAAAGTCGAGTTTAAACTAAGTGACATTTTTCAGGAAAGCCTTGTCTCTTCGACTAAGCTTAGTATATCTTGTCCAATAAAATCAAAGAAACCCAGAAAGAACTCAATTGTCCATCCGTCTGGCCTGGGCTTTTGTACTTTTTAAAATTGTTCATTACATCTTTAAGCTCTTCTAAGGTTACCTTTTCCATAAGCATTATGTTATCTTCCTCATTTGTAAAGCCAGGGAAGTACTGTGCCATTCGGATCACTTCTTCGATAGTGGCCTTGTTTTCTGCTTTGTAGAGTTCCTGGAAATAGTTTTTTCCGATTCTTGACATTCCTTCAAATGTATGTTCCTTTTTTCCATCATGATCTTTAAGCTGCCAAATTGTGTTTGTACATTTCCTGCCCTTTGCATAAGCTTGGAAAAACTTTGTGTTCTCATCTCCACTTTTCATCCAAGTGGCTCTTCTTTTTAATCTCTGAGTTTCTTCTTTTTCCTTAAGGAGTCTGTTTCTCCTTTCTTCCAGTTTAAGCAGATTTATTTTTGCTTCTATCGTGTCAAAACCACCACCTTATTCCTCCAAAATATGTTTTAACTATGATTCCAGTTCTTTTAGTTCCATGTCCTCCTTAAGAGCTTTTTGATGGGCCCATCTCTTTGTTTTTTCTTTGATTTTGTGGAGATTTTTGACAAAGTGTAAACCTCTCGCCTCGTCGCTTTCTCAGTTATAGACTTGCCAATTTTCCTTGACCAACTTTAAAAAAGTGTCGTCATTGAGCCAAGTTCTGTTGAATTTGAATGGACTGGGTGGCTTATTCATCCCAATTCTTAATTCAAAGAAAATCAGGTAATGATCTGAGATTCTCCCGTGTCCGATCCATTGTTTCAATTGAAGGGATTTTTCAAGAAGTGCATCCTTTATCAAAAAACGGTCCAATATTTTGGCTATGCTAGCTTCACCGACTTTGTTATTTATCCAAGTAGGTTTGAGTTTGACCGGCTCAATATCCAGAAAGTTGTGTTCCACCAATTTTTGAGTGAAGTAGCTAGTTAAGGGATCCATTCTCGCATGAGTTCCCCACACTTCATTAAAACCCAAGGAGAAATTTAAATCTCCTCCTAAGATTATAAGTTTTTCTTTTATGAAAGACTTGGAGAATACTTTGTCCCAAAAGGGGCCTATGTTATGACAAGGTCCATAGATGTTTATAATGTTGAGGGGTTCTTCCAATTCCTTTGAGGTAACTGTAATACCGAGGCTAGAGTCAAAACCCCAAGAGTTGATGACTTTTATAGAGTAGGAGTTCCATCCAATAGCTAAACCTCCTGACCTTCCAAGTGAGTCCATTGTAATGAAACTCCAATCTAGTATTAATGTAGAGAGTCTCTTGTAAACTTCAACCCCTTCCCCCAAGGTTTCTTGAAGAAGAAGGACATCCATATGTTCTGCAAAAATCACCCTTTTTAGGGCTAGTCTTTTGAGGGGGCCAACCAATCCCCTATAATTGAAAGAGCAACACTTCATCAAGGCCCCTTTCCCAGGGTTTGCCTTGCTCTAAGTGCCCTTTCAATAGAGACATGTTTTCCTGCTAGTAGATCAATCTTGTCTTTCTTTTGTGCCTTTGAAATGAGGGATTTTCTTCCTCTCCCACTTTTCTCTGATGGGATCGGGTCCATGGCTAGTCTTCCCAAGTGTTCTTTGTTCAGAGATCTTAAGAAGTAACGCCCGGAGGAGGTGTCAGAAGAGGATGTAGTGGAGTCCTCCGAGACCTAGGCAGAAGGCTTAGAGGGAGGTTCCAAAGGATGAAAGGATGCAGAGGATGTCAGTGAAGTTGAGGAGCAGGGAGGGAGCAAGGGGGTTAGCAAGGAGGGGGAGCGGGGGAAGGGAAGGGAAGATCATCCACTCTGAGCCACTTATAGATAAATTGTTTATTAAAACAATATTAGAAGGAGTAGGGTTAGATGAGGTACCCGCAGCTGAGAAAGAAGTGGATTCTGCCAAAACTGTACTTCGCTGATCCGGTCGTAATGTAGCCATCTCTGAGCATTGATAGACATTCTCCACGAACATTTATTCTATAAAGTGATCTGTTTGACAACCCTGATCCCTTTGAGAGTTGATGGCAGAGTCCTTATATCCATAAGACTTCTGTGAAAAATCCTTGTACCTACCATACAGTGTTCCTTTGGTCCTTAAAGGAAGCTTACAATTCTTGATAAGATGGCCATATTGATGACACCTTCTGCACCTGAAGGGTATATTCTCATAGTCTAGTTTTTAAATATAGTTGTATCCTCCCCAACTAAGACCCATCTCTTCACCAAGGCCTTCCCCGATGTTTAAATTTACCAGAATTTTTGCTACCTTCCTTTGTTTTGATTCTTTGAAGGTCATGTCCGCATCAAAGAAGTCACCTAAAAAATTTCCGATTTTTTTGAAATATTCGAAGGACCAGAGGTGGAAAGGTAGGGCTGGTAGCCTTACCCAGACTGGAATTTTATCAAGACGTTCTACGCTTGCATCAAAGAGCGGGATCCAAGGTTTGGGAAGAAGCAGGGAGTTGTTGATGCTCCAGGCTTTACCTAATGCCCATTTGGAATGCTCAATATTCCGGAAAGTAAAAGCATACCGGTTTCTGTTTAGCTCCACAAGTTCCGGTAGGTATCCAAGTTCATCCTTCCAAGCATTATGCATCCATTCTCAAATTGTTCTAACCACAAAAATTATGCCATTTACCCGTCCTACAATCGTTTGATTTTCCACGTGGGTTACCTAACTGATCTCGTCATCTTCTCTACGTGCCAAATTTCCAACCCTTCCTTTAGTTTTTAGGATTTTCCTCTTAAGCCTGGATCCTACTTCTCTTGTTCGTGTGACACCTGAAGCCGACCTATCATCTGAGGGTGCAAGTGGCTTCCTTAAGTGTTCCCTAGAGAAAAAGGTCTGATCACTTGACACCTTGCCCCTTATCTAAAAGGGTTGAGAAGGCTGTGTCGGGTCTAGAAAAAGCAAGATCAAGGGGAGGCTCCAAGGGAGAGTGGATTAAACCTCCTTCAATAGAGTTTACCCAGTCTAAGTCTGCTTCTTGAAGCGGGCTGAGTGGTGGTATAATATATGTTGTTGAATTCAAAAACCCCGGCACCCGGGGTTATGTGAAATCGCCAAAAAGAAGGTCGTCGAGTAGTGGGGGAAAAGAAGGAGAAACCAGGACAGACTGTGAAGGAAAGGAAAAGAGTTGTGAGGAGACCCCATCTCCCGCCAACTGTTCAAGTGGATATCCACCCACCATAAACTCAGGTGCCACGACGTCCATGAAATATGTCTTCTTGTTTGCGCCAGAAGTCTGTGTTGTCATCGAGAGAGAAGCCTCCATTGTCGAGTTTGTGCCGGGAAAATACCACTGGGAAAAGAAGTGGGAAAAAGACAGGCAGGGAGCTGAAAAAGAGAATGGGTAAAAACTAACCGCATGCTAGAGGTAAATCCTGCGAAGACCGCAACCCCGTGCAAAAGTGGCGGTCCATAACCGCAGACCCCCTTTAAATTTGTTTTTCAATCAAATTCTTTTTACTTGTTTTAATATATATAGTTTTTTTTTTAAGTTTTTTTAAGTTTTTGCCCCATAAATTTGTTCTTCTACCTTTTAAAAAAAATAAATCTTAGCTTAACTTAGTTTATATATATTTTAACTTTTTGGGTTTTTTTTTCCTCTTCAGTTTTTTAAATTTTTCTTTAATTTTTTTTAATTATATAATTTTGTTTTTTATTTTTTATTTTCATTTCATTTCATTTATTTTTCTTAGTTTTTTTAGTTTTTAATTTATCAAAAAAAAATTAATTATATTTTTGTGCTAAATATTTGAAAATGGTGTTATTTAACTACAATGATTTTCTATGTATTGAAGTAAAGGTAAAAAATGTGTTAAAAATAATATTTTCCACTTGGAATTTTATCAAGACGTTCTACGCTTGCAATCAAAGAGCGGTATCCAAGGTTTGGGAAGAAGCAGGGAGTTGTTGATGCTCCAGGCTTTACCTAACGCCCATTTGGAATGCTCAATATTCCAGAAAGTAAAAGCATACCGATTTCTGTTTAGCTCCACAAGCTCCGGTAGGTATCCAAGTTCATCCTTCCAAGCATTATGCATCCATTCTCGAATTGTTCTAACCACAAAAATTATGCCATTTACCCGTCCTACAATTGTTTGATTTTCCACGTGGGTTACCTAACTGATCTCGTCATCTTCTCTGAGTGCCAAATTTCCAACCCTTCGTTTAGTTTTTAGGATTTTCCTCTTAAGCTTGGATCCTACTTCTCTTGTTCGTGTGACACCTGAAGCCGACCTATCATCCAGGGGTGCAAGTGGCTTCCTTAAGTGTTCCCTAGAGAAAAAGGTCTGATCACGGGTGCAAGTGGCTTCCTTAAGTGTTCCCTAGAGAAAAAGGTCTGATCACATCCTTAGTGCTCATCTGGTTCTAACCAGGTTGAAATGAAACCCTTGTTTAAGGGATAAGAGAAGTTGACACCTTGCCCCTTATCTAAAAGGGTTGAGAAGGCTGTGTCGGGTCTGGAAAAAGCAAGATCAAGGGGAGGCTCCAAGGGAGAGTGGATTAAACCTCCTTCAATAGAGTTTACCCAATCTAAGTCTGCTTCTTGAAGCGGGCTTAGTGGTGGTATAATATATGTTGTTGAATTCAAAAACCCCGGCACCCAGGGTTCTGTGAAATCGCCAAAAAGAAGGTCGCCGAGTAGTGGGGGAAAAGAAGGGGAAACCAGGTCAGACTATGAAGGAAAGGAAAAGAGTTGTGAGGAGACCCCATCTCTCGCCAACTGTTCAAGTGGATCTCCACCCGTCATAAACTCAGGTGCCACGACGTCCACGAAATATGTCTTCTTGTTTGCGCCAGAAGTCTGTGTTGTCATCGAGAGAGAAGCCTCCATTGTCGAGTTTGTGCCGGGAAAATACCACCAGGAAAAGAAGTGGGAAAAAGACAGGTAGGGAGCTGAAAAAGAGAAGGGGTAAAAACTAACCGCAGGCTAGAGGTAAATCCCGCGAAGACTGCAGCCCCGTGCAAAAGTGGCGGTCCATAACCGCAGACCCCCTTTAAATTTGTTTTTCAATCAAATTCTTTTTACTTGTTTTAATATATATAGTTTTTTTTTGAAGTTTTTTTAAGTTTTTGCCCCATAAATTTGTTCTTCTACCTTTAAAAAAAAATAAATCTTAGTTTAACTTAGTTTATATATATTTTAACTTTTTGGGTTTTTTTTTCCTCTTCAGTTTTTAAAATTTTTCTTTAATTTTTTTTTAATTATATAATTTTGTTTTTTGTTTTTTATTTTCATTTCATTTCTTTTATTTTTCTTAGTTTTTTTAGTTTTTAATTTATCAAAAAAAAATTAATTATATTTTTGTGCTAAATATTTGAAAATGGTGTTATTTAACTACAATGATTTTCTATGTATTGAAGTAAAGGTAAAAAATGTGTTAAATATAATATTTTCCACTATATTTAAAAAAATATGGAACCATAAATTAATTAAGGAGACGAAAAATCTTATTTTCAAAAAAGTAGATGGTAAAAAATATTTTAAGATTGAAAGAAGCATGGAAAATGACTAAAAACATTGTTGACAAAAAATTAAAATAGATGAAAAACAAGCATTTAAAAAAATAAAGTGGAAATATCATGGATCAAAGAATTTTAAATATCAAAAAACCACCTAAAAAGGGAGGGGGGTGCTACCGATAACACCATTTTTAAAAACAGGGTCAAAAATGTGACCCCCCAAAAAACTAGAGCTCTGTAGAGTTCTCATTAAATTGGTAACTATGTTAGCTCCAAATACAACAATACTTGACAAACCATTCCTTACCCTCCTGGATTTTAAAACAGATTCTCAATAGCAAAACCCCAACTACTTGTGGTCCCATCATTAATGAGTACCAACTACCTAGTGGGCCTTATTTAATAAACATGACATTTTTACATTAAGTGACTATTCACTACTATCTAATGGGCTTTATTCAAGGAAGATTGTCGCATACAATAATCAATTAACTCCTAGGTCTAACCTAAAGTAGGAAGGTTAGGGTGAGACCTTAACAAATGGTGCAATAAATAATTAGAGGATAAGAGAAAATTAAGATACTACAAAGACGTTATCAACCCTAATCTAGAAGAACAAAAATATATTTTTATTATTATTAATGTAAAGAAGAAAATCAACATTGTTAAAATAAAAGCAAACTCTCAGGATCTTTACAATGAAAACAAGGCATTGTACAATGCCTAAAACATCATGGGATGAAAGAATCTGTCATTTTTGTGATACTAAGAAGGTGAATAATGACTAGCCCAATGGGCTAGCTCGAGTGGTTGAGTGTTGTGAGTTACAACTAGGAGGTCATGGGGTCAAGTCCTCGAGCTAGTTGCCTCTGTGGATATTGTGGGTGTCACTCAATGTCCATGCTAGGTTAGGTTTCCAAAAATGCAATCAGTTGGTTTACCTCAGGTACCATCCTTGAAATGAGGGGAAGTGCTTAGTGGGTTTCATCAGTATGTGCATTTCATCAAAAAAGAAAAGAAGAAGAAGAAGAAGAAAGAAAGAAAGAACGTATTTCTCTTAAAATGTCTTGTGTACACCCATATTAAATGTTAATTTCAAAATATTACTACAATACCAACCTTCCTAACCTTTTAGCTCATCAAAACTATAGAGATATAGGAAAACTTCTCTTTAATATTTTAGGGCATAGAAATAAAACTAGAGCAAACAAAGTAATTCCTTCTTCATTTTTTCTTTATTTTTGCAAGGTGCGATAGACAAAAGTTAGTCTTATTGGTCTTAGTGGACATTAGCAATCATGATCAATCCCTATTCACTTTCACCTAGTAATTGGTAATCCCCCATTGATTACTCAATGGGACTTGGGAAAGAAGACATACAAAAAGAGAAAGGGTGCACCTAACATGACTTCATAAAGAGGGAAGTAAGTGCAATTTGTGTGGGACTAATGGTTAAGAACATGTGTTTCCTCCTAGGAGGTCACAGGTTCAAATCCAAAAGGGGGTATGGTATGTACACTTCCAAATATTTTAGTAGTCAAATCATTATGTGGAGGGGGTCTCTTGTCCCACAAATAAAGGGGCCTTATACACCAATTTGGTGTCTCGCTTGGTCATGACCTTAAAAATAGATTGTTATTATTAATATAAGTACATTAAGACTTGATTGAAGTAGGATTTGAAGACAGATGAGAAGAAGATAATATATGCAATTATACATGAATAAAATTAGTGAGAGTCCTACAATGAAAGATGGAAAGAGTGGTCTCTCCTATCATTTGAGATAGAGAGAAAGTAAGTAATACATTGCAATGAGCCCAAACTTTGAATAAAACCTAAGCTTTGAATTGTAGAAGAGATTTGACATTTAGTGCTCCTTTAGAAGATGACAAGGTTCATGTGTCTGTTCTTAATTGTCTAGACAATTGGTTAAAGACACAACATGCCTTAGATGGAAATACATATGGGGTAATGTAACAAATTATATCAAAACTAAATAAGCTCTTCGATGAAAAGGGAAACACACTTCTCATTTTCAAAATGACAATAATTTATATTCATGATTTTAATATTGAGCAAACAAGAGAAAATGAAGCATGTTTTCCGATTCAGGCATCCTGACACATACTTCACATTTGCAATGGTGAGAAGACATGTGATGAAAAATTTTCATCCTTAGTTTATGATCCCTCATTCAACATTCCAATTAATATAACTTCCATTCTTTCTTTGTTTTAATTTCCACAATATAATTATAATTTACATAATCATATTTAAGACTTTAATACATGGTTTTAATTAATACTTACATTGTTCCCCGGATGGCGTGCCACCATGACATGATGGGTGTAGCTCGGGATGAGGCCACATGGCTAGGCTACTCGCCACTCGGCGTCCGTCCAACGTCACGTTCCCCCTCAAGTCACCTTCGACATTTAAACGACTCACCGCCACCCTCTTTCTCTCACTCACACCTCACAGCTC
>CBVK0102267616.1:0-27796 GCA_900067695.1 Picea abies | reverse complement strand
ACATTAAAAAAGACCTGGAGGACATCAATTTGGCCATGCGTGACACACAAACCAGGGAAGCCAACCGCTGGTGCAGAGTGGACACCTTGATGGTGTTTCTCCAAGATCTTCAAAGGGCCATGATTGACCGAGACAAAGGAAAAGCACATGAAGCACATGTTTACGTCGGGCCGTGACTAGGACCAAGTTTCTAATGTCTTCCAATGCTCTCTTCTTTCTTGGTTCAACTCCACTGGCTCTGTTTTTTTCTTTTCATATTTCGGCCCTGCGTTGCATCGTAGCTTAGCTTGCCTCTTTTTGCATGACATCTGGCTCTATGATAAGTTTGGCCTTGTGTGGCCTCGTAGCACAACTCATATCTTTTTTACTTGACATTTAGCAACAATGGTTTCCCACATGGGCACCGTTGCCACCTCTAAACTTGGACACCTGGCAGCGGTGGTTTCCCACCAGGGCACCGCTACCATGTAGATAACTACCTCTCAGACAACAGTATTTTTGGCTAGGAATCAATACAAAATCTAATTTACAAAAAAAAATTTAATACTTACATTGTTTGGCAAGAGGAAACCCGTGTACATAGTTTTCATCCAATGTTCTAGACTACATGTAGATTACTCCATCATTAGGGATTCCAATGCTCATAATGGGATGAGAAGAATGAAGGCGATGTTTCTGGTATAAATATAGAGTCAACACTCCTTGTATAGATCCAGGTCGGTCGACCTATGAGGGATGAACGATAATGTGACATGGATGTAGATGCACACCTACATTGAATACATATACCAATTAATGCAAGCACTTGAAAAATTCTTCCAAAAGTGAGCCATCCATATTCAAAATGGTAACGAGTGATGCTTGCAACTAATTCCCTGCCTTTTAAAAAAATGATATAATTTTAAAATATCTTAAAAAAATAGATTAATTACAAAACAAAAATCCAATAAATTAATTACAATATATAAAGTACTACATATATGCCAAAAAGGGACAGGGAACATTATAAGTTAAACATACTCCTTACATTTTTATTTATTTTAACATGTAACCATGCACCCCACCCTCCAACTCGTAAAGGTGAGATATTTTTTATGACTCACAGATAACTACAATTGACAATTCACTCACTGAGTCACTAAATGCAAACATTTTACAAACAAGGCCATGAGGTGGAAAACAATTCTTCCTCTTGACAACATGAGATAGACCTAAATAACACTAAGTACATTTATATTTATCCATAAATCAATATATTAAGTACAAGGCAATTATTCTGAAAATTGAATAATTTTGAAATAATTATATAAATGTGTATATACAAAAATTATTGTTTTATCCAAATAATAAAACATAATTTAATTTCACTATATGATTACCATTCATTACAATTAATTTTAATTTATTTAATTATTAAATAAATTAAATTATAAATAAAATAATTTATCAAATATTTTATATTATTTTGTTATTAAATAAAATTGTTGTATATCTTATATGTGCCATTAATATTAAAAGCTATGTGTATCATATCATTGGAATAAAAAAGACAAAATTAAAAACATTAAATAAGTATAAAGTTATTAAATAAAAATGATGTGTATCTTATATGTACCATTAATATAATATTAAAAGCTATGTGTATCATATCATTGGAATAAAAAAGACAAAATTAAAAACATTAAATAAGTATAAAGTTATTAAATAAAAATGATGTGTATCTTATATGTACCATTAATATTATTAAAAGTTATGTGTATCATATCATTGGAATAAAAAGAAAAAATTAAAAACATTAAATAAGTATAAAATCAATAAGTAAACTTATGGTTAAATACAAAACAAAATTAATGATGCATTAAAATAAGCTTATTCAATATACTAAGTATTATGATGTGTATTTTATATGTACCATTAATATTAAAAGTTATGTGTATCATATCATTTACCATTAATATTAAAAGTTATGTGTATCATATCATTGGAATAGAAAAGAAAAAATAAAAAACATTAAATAAGTATAAAATCAATTAATATTAAAAGTTATGTGTATCATATCATTTACCATTAATATTAAAAGTTATGTGTATCATATCATTGGAATAGAAAAGAAAAAATTAAAAACATTAAATAAGTATAAAATCAATAAGTAAGTATAAAATCAATAAGTAAACCTATGGTTAAATACAAAACAAAATTAATGATGGATTAAAATAAGCTTATTCAATATATTAAGTATTGAAATTGAAAGTCGAAATATATATTTTTCTTAAATTTTTATAAAATCTATTATAACTTGGTTGTCAATTGGTTGTGAGGATAATTATTATTGGTTGTTATCCATGAATGTGCATTAACTCATCTTATTCGTGGAAAACCATGCCACCTTAAATGACCCACTGGTAGTCCATAAGGAGACAAACTTCCACTCCTGCTAGATGTCTTTAAGTCTTGGGTCATTAACGTGTTTCCTTACATATTTGGAAGACGAGATCTTAGCTAATCATAAGCAATTTTAGGTCTTACTCCAAGACCAAAATGTGATTTTAGCCTAGATAGCATCTACATGAATGCCAATGTCCCTTGTGGGCACCATCGATGCTACCTCTAATGGGTTCATGTGCTTTCTAGTAGAATATAGTCTTAGTCCCATACATTAGACCATATACTACCCCCGGTTCCAATTTAACCTTTTGCGTAGGAGGTAGGTTGAAATACAAGTTATTAGTAAATTTTCAAAAAATATTATTTTGAACTTAGAAATTTATATACTACATTGAGATTTATTCATATTGAATTATTACTACTAATCATTTTGACCAAAACAATCTAATAATATTCAATTGTGGTTGAGTGTTTCACAAGTTAAATTTCATGACATCTGGACTTCCTTTTGTACATCCTTTCATGACAGGTGTACTTCCTTTTCAAAAAAAAATCCAAAGAAAAAAATGCATCTTATATGCTAGTTAGAACGAAAAACACTCTCTTCAAGTGCTCATGGCATAATAAACTAGGTGATCAGAATCTGGATCAGGGGTCAAATTTTGCTCAAAAATCAAAGTTCTCGGAGTTGCCTCAAAACGAACGGGTGCGTATCCCTCGTCGTCACGAACCCAACGCAACTTGAACGGGTTCAAACGGACGTCGGATGAGTGAGATATCGCGATCTGTTCGATTCGTCAAACAGGCAAAAAATGTGTTGACTGTACAGTCCATACGGATGTTGACGTGGCAGGACCGTACGATGATGTGGCAGAGCCATACACTGACGTGGCAGGGTTGAGTTGGTGGACAGTTGGCAGTTTGGGCGAATCATTGGTAGACACATGGCATTATTGTGGCGAATGGTTTGGTGCCACGTGGCACCATGTTTTGGTTGTTTAAAATTGTCATAGAGTCCGTGGGGATTGAACCCCGAACCTCCACCATAGACCGAGTGCTTTGGCAATGGCCGCCCAACCGTTGCGCCACACAATGTTGCTTGTAAAACATATGAGTTCATATATATTTAAAGTCAAAATATTTCATGGTTGGCGCGGGGGTCAGGGCTGGGGCTTAGCCCCAATCCTTGGTTTTGTGCGCATACCCATGCATCCACAATACAGAGCTTTTGCGCGGGAACCTTACCATATTATGGTTCCGTTACCCTCCACACTACATCGCATTAACGAGGTTCTATTTCCATTCCCGTTTGGTTGACATCATTCGGTTTACATTCTATGCGGTTGCATCCAGTTCGAGGTTAGGGTGGTTGGTTACCACGGGATCCGGTTCCAAAACCAATATTTGCAACTACATGTGGACTATGCACCCGAAAATTGTGGGGTGGTTACCATATGACCACCCAATATGACCTTAAGTGCGGAGGTTTCAACGTCCAAAGGCCACAGGGCCTATTTTGGCATTGGGACATGGCCAGATGGCTCCCATGTAACCAACACCTCTGCCCAAAAAGGTGCTTAGTTTCCGTTAACAGTTTGACAGTTTTGCCCATTTTGCGGTTATGCGCCCGGTGCTAGGTTTTAGCACTAGATTGAGCGTGTGAGCTAGGTTGGATGCACAGAGGTGCATTTTGGCAAACTAGAGACAACAAGCTTGAAGGAGGAAAATGGCAGGAGGCCTATCTTCTTCATTTTTTGGCCAAATGAGGTGTTGAAAAAGCCTAGCTAGGGGTTTTTGGATGTTTTGAATCCATTGGCACAGTTTTCAAAGGCATTTGAAGACTTCGTTTTCAGGTTTTTCACCATTGAAGTTTCAGGGAGCTCCAGGGAGCTTGAAGTCTCCATTGATGGAGGCCATGCCTAGATGAGCCCAAGTCTGTTTTCTGTGACTGAATAGTCATGTTTGGCTAATTGTTATGCTTTGAACACATTGGGATAGGTTTTAGATCCATTTGAGGACTTTTACAGGTGTTTTTTTCCACAAGGAATCTCAGGGAAGCTCAAGGCCACATGTAGAAGAGGTCATGCTCGGATGAGCCATGATCCGTTTTCAGAGTTCTATTAGTCATTTTTGGGGTTTTTATGTATTTTTAACCCAATGGTATAGTCATTATTTCCATTGGAGTTGAGCAGGAGCTTGTAAAAGAATCTTTGACAAACTAATCCTAGAGAGCCTAGTCCATTGATGGAGGCTCGAGGAGATGTAGCCCAGTTGGGGGTGAACTCCTTTATCATCTTGTTATTGTTGTGAGTTTGACGGTTTATTTGTTGCAAGTTGTGTTTGTTGTGTATTTATTTAAAATACATATTTAACCATTTAAAAGAAAATTTCCTCACACATGAACATTTAAAAGAAGATGCATAAACTTGGCACATAATTTATCTTGCATAACTAAGACATTGAGCAAGGTCTTGAAAGTTTATTTTAATGAAGTAGAGGGTGCTTGCATAGCATAACAAGTCAACTCCCTATTTTCAGATCAGGTGGTATCAAAGCATAGCTTGTTTTTCTCATGTGATTGTCTTTGATAGCTAAAGATTTAGCTGTTGGTATTTGTGCAAGTTTTGTTTTGAAGTTGATATCTTGCAAGGATGGAGGAATCTTCAAACATTGATAGTTCTCATACATCTTCATTATCCAATTTATTTGACAAAGAGATGTTGAAGGAGTTTGTAACCATGAGAGATATGGTACAAGAGTTGTGGGAAGATAGAGAAGAGAGCATGGCCCTTCAAGAGCAGTTGATGGCCATGAAGGAGGAGAAACATCAGCTTCTTGAAAAGTTGCATGAGATGGAGACTCAACTCCAAGAGGCAAAGGAAACCCTTACCAAGTACATGCATGAACATGAGGTATGTAATGTTAGTTTATCTTCAAATTCCTCTCAAGATGAATGCTTTGGTGTTTTTGAAAATCACACAAGAGGAATAGGGTCCAAGTTATTGTTAAAAATGGGCTATGAAGGTAAAGGATTAGGCAAGCATGCACAAGGCATTGTTGAGCCTATTGTTGTTGAGGAGAGACCCAAGTATTGTGGTCTTGGATATGAACAAAGAAATGGAGCAAATTCCAAAGTTGAGGAGACAAGGGAAAAAGTTCCAAGAACAAATTTTGTTTCAAGTTCAATTCCCCAAACATGCAAAGCTTGTGTTCAAGATGAATGCAGATGTATGAAACAAGAGAGTTGTGACAACCATGAGGACAAGAACACTATTGTTGGTCTTCAAAAGAGAGTTGGTAACTCTTCCAACTCACCTCCTCGAGAAGGTGATAAAGGTGAATGTTCAAGGTATAATTCTTCCTATCATTCAGTTGCTTTTGATTATGTTAAGCATGATAAATTTGCATGTAAAAATGGAAGAAAATTTTTATGTACATATTGTGGTTTATATAACCATCATGTTTCAAAATGTTGGAAAAGATTGACCACTTTCAGGAAACTTTACAAGCAAAGACAACTTGAAAAGAGGATGCAAAAGATTTGCACTCATTGCCAGAAGAGGGGTCATCTCATTGACCAATGTTGGACATTGCATCCAACCACTCATCCACATCACAAGAGGCAGATGGATAAAGAGTCTAGCAAGAATGAAAGAGGAGATTCCATCATCGATGTGAGTCAAGATGATTCACAAGAAGATGATTTTCAGCAAAAAAAATCACCATTGAGTTGGCTTGGTAAGAAATGGTTAGATTTCTTGAGCAAGTAAGGCTTGCATTTTTCTGTTGTAGATGCACATTTCAACCTGATGTATTCATTTCTGTTGAAAGCATGACAAGTTGCAGCGATTTATCACAACTTGTATGATGCAAGTTGCACGTGAATGCAATTCGTTGAAGGCATTCTTGCTTGTTGCACAACTTCGCCAGGAGGATGTAAAAGAGGGGTATGATGCTCACTTGTTACAGCCATATATCTTTTTCATATTCAGCTCTTATGTACTTGTTATCACGTAGTTTGTATTTGAGGTCAGAGGCTAAAGGATAGAGGACAAATTGGCGTAATAGGAATCTTCCCCACCCAACGTCACCTCGATGGGGAGGTTCTTTCTATTTAGGGAGGTTAGCCTAGGGGAGACGTCCCCGGTAACCTGGGGTTTGAAGAGGCAATGGGTACAAGGTTAAGTGTTTAAGATTTCCCTCCTCGCAGGTTACCACCAGTATCAGACAGTCCAGCTAACCAGCCAATAAAGAAGTGAAGTCCTTGTTGAAAATACTTGCCCGGAACAAGATAATAACAACACAATATGTATATTTGCAGGCTATAACTCAAAGGGTTAGTACTTCTTAACTATCTGATTTTATTTAATAAGCAATGTAATAGATAAGATGAAGTCAACGTTTTGCTAAATAGCCTATGAAAGATCACCAATTCACCAATATCTACCAAAATGACTAAGCCTATAATATATCTAATCAACAATTTGTTCAATAAATGATATACGTCATCATTCAATTGCTCATTTATTTGTCAAAAAGATTGTTGTGTCTAGTATGATGTCAGCCTAGGGTAGCAGCGTTAGTGTTAGTTAGGGTTTCAAAAAATTAAAGTTTTAAAAGATGATTTTACAAGCTCAACGTTGGAGAAATTACCAGTGCCTTAGGGTAAATGGAGTCAAAGCAAGGGCAAAAAGTCTCGGGAGGATTCAAACTTAGAGACAGGAAGGTAGGGTTTCAGGGTGTTGCAATGGCAAGGGCTTTGAATCAAAACCTTAAGGGAAGGAGGCTCACTCCGATGTTGCTTAAACAAGGCCTCGTGCTCCTTCCTCTTTCTCTAAATACACTTGGCAAAATGGCTAGCTTCAAAGTACAGATTTAAGGGAGAAAGTGTTGCAGGGGCAAGGCTTTCAAACCCTAGAAGGTGAAAACCCTAGGTGTAGATTCAACTAGGCCTAGGACGTCTCCTCTTTTCAACCTATAACTTCAATGCTAGCTCAGAAAAGGAGAGAAAAGTGTAGCAACGACTAGGCTATATCTTCCTTTTTCAATGGCTAAAACTACTTCTCAAACAAGGGGACATATAGCAATGACCTACTCGTGTGCTTGCTACCTAGGGTTTCAAGATTCAACAATATAATAGCAAAATGTAAGAAATTAAGCCTACAACCATTCACTTAAGAAGTTTTGCATGAAAAATTCACTTGCATGTCATGAAGAAAACATAATCAAACCCTAGTTGTAAACCTTCCTTGAGATAAATGCCATATATGCCAAGAGAAATCCTCCAAGAAGAGTTGCACCTCACTTAAAACACCAAAAATACCAACAAGGGTGCAAAATATAGTATCTCACAAGAGAGTGAGTTGTGTTATGTCCAAATGAGGGGAAAACATCCTCAATATATATCCCATCGAGGTGACATTGGGTGGGGAAGGTTCCTGTTACGCCAGTTTGTCCTCTATCCTTTAGCCTGTGACCTCAAATACAAACTGCTCAATAATAGTACCCGCATGTTTCGGGTTTATGTACTTATGTTTTTACTTGAAGGAGAGTTGAAGAGTTATGCACATACATGTGTTTTTGTGTGTGTGTAAACAGTGAACCTGGTGATAGTTCATCATGAATGACTCATGATTGTAACATGATTGTGTATCATGAATGTCGACTTGTCATTTTGGGAAGGTCGATATGTTTCAAATGAGTCTCGACTTGTGTCGATGTTGTCTTGACGACTATGTTATGTCAATCATGTTTTTTGACTTATGTCTAGTCGATGGTGTTTGTTGGCTTGTAAGTTGATTTTGAGTACACCAAGATGCAGGAAAACGCCATGTGCTTTGATGAAGTACAAGATGTGACTGTTTGCTTGAAGAGCAAAAAGACTTTCTTGGCATCATTTTCAGTCTTGTATAAATTTGTTTTCAAGATTGATGGTTTTCTTGGTTTGTGACAAGATGTCGCAGGGAAGTTTTTGCAGCCATTGTAGAGCGGATTGTTTTGACGCCAAAGAGTTTACAAGAGGGACTTGATTCTCAGTGGGAAGGCTGGCAGTCTTCCAAGCACAAAGAGAACAGTGGGTCAGTAGCAGCCAGAGAACAGTGGTTGAGGGACATAGCCAGTTGCAGTGCAAGGCATGTCAAGGTATCCAAGTGATTGTCAAAAAGACTTTTCAAGTAGAATCAGTTGATAGAACTTGGAAGCAGAAGAGTATTGAAGCTCAGGTAGATAATCATAAGATTTTGTGGGTCCAAAATCCTTTCAGTGGGAAGGTGTGATCAGAATCTGGACCAGGGGTCAAATTTTGCTCAAAAATCACAGTTCTCATAATTGCCTCAAAACGAACGGGTGCGTAGCCCTCGTCGTCATGAACCCAACGCAACTCGAACGGGTTCAAACGAACGTCAGATGAGTGAGACATCACGATCTGTTCGATTCGCCAAACAAGCAAAAAAAAAGTGTTGACCGTACAGTCCGTACGGACGCTGACGTGGAAGGGTCGTACAATGACGTGGCAGAGCCATATGCTGACGTGGCAGGGCTGAGTTGGCGGATAGTTGGCAGTTTGGGCGAATCATTGGTGGACACGTGGCATTATTGTGGCGAATGGTTTGGTGCCATGTGGCACCATGTTTTGGTTGTTTAAAATTATTATAGAGTCCATGGGGATCGAACCTCGGACCTCCATCATAGACCGAGCGCTTTGGCAATGGCCGCCCAACCGGCGCACCACACAGTGTTTCTTGTTAAACATATGAGTTCATATATATTTAAAGTCGAAATATTTCATGGTTGGCGCGGGGGTCAGGCTGGGGCTTAGCCCCAACCCTTTGTTTTGTGCGCATACCCATGCATCCACGATACAGAGCTTTTGCGCGGGAACCTTACCATATTATGGTTCCGTTACCCTCCACACTACATCACATTAGCGAGGTTCCGTTTACATTCCCGTTTGGTTGATATCATTCGGTTTACATTCTATGCCAGGGTTGCATCTAGTCCGAGGTTAGGGTGGTTGGTTACCACGAGATCCGGTTCCAAAACCAATATTTGCAACTATATGTGGATTGTGCACCCGAACATTGTGGGGTGGTTACCATATGACTGCCCAATACGAACTTAGGCACGAAGGTTTCAACGTCCAAAGGCCACGGGGCTTATTTTGGCATTGGGACATGGCTATATGGCTCTCATGTAACCAACACCTCCGCCCAAAAAGGCGCTTAGTTTACATTAATCGTTCGACAGTTTTGCTCATTTTGCGGTTATGCGCCCGGTGCTAGGTTTTAGCACGAGATTGAGCGCGTGAGCTAGGTTGGACGCATAGAGGTGCATTTTGGCGAACCAGAGACAACAAGCTTGAAGGAGGAAAATGGCAGGAGGCCTATCTTCTTCATTTTTTGGCCAAATGAGGTGCCGAAAAAGCTCATCTAGGGGTTTTTGGACGTTATGAATCCATTGGCACAGTTTTCAAAGGCATTTGAATACTTATTTTGTAGGTTTTTCACCATTAGAGTTTCAGGGAGCTCCAAGAAGCTTGAAGTCCCCATTGATGGAGGCCATGCCCAGATGGGCCCAAGTCTGTTTTCTGTGACTGAATAGTCATTTTTGGCTAATTGTTATGCTCTGAACACATTAGGATAGGTTTCAGATCCATTTGAGGACTTTTATAGGTGTTTTTTCCACAAGGAAGCTTAGGGAGGCTCAAGGCCACATGTAGAAGAGGTCATGCCCGGATGAGCCATGATCCGTTTTCAGAGTTCTATTAGTCATTTCTGGGTTTTTATGTATTCTGAACCCAATGGTACAGTCAGTATTTCCATTGGAGTTGAGCAACATCTTGTAAAAGAATCTTTGACAAACTAATCCTATAGAGCCTAGTCCATTGATGGAGGCTCAAGGAGATGTAGCCCAGTTGGGGGTGAAGTCCTTTATCATCTTGTTATTGTTGTGAGTTTGATGGTTTATTTGCTGCAAGTTGTGTTTGCTGTGTATTTATTTAAAACACATATTTAACCATTTAAAAGAAAATTTCCTCACACATGAACATTTAAAAGAAGATGCATAAACTTGGGACATAATTTATCTTGCATAACTAAGACATTGAGCAAGGTCATGAAAGTTTATTTTAATGAAGTAAAGGGTGCTTGCATAGCATAACAAGTCAATTCCCTATTTTCATATCACTAGGATACCCCCGAAGCAGGGGAAAAGAAACATCGAACTGAATTGGTGTGGTTATGTTGTTTAAAGACCATATAATTTTGTCTTTGGATGGAAAATGAATACTTTACAAGGTCCATCTTCATCCCACATCTCCCAAAATATTTTCAATGATTCTGTAACTTCAAAGCTGAATCAATGGGCTAAATGCCCACTTGCAATAATCACATAACTCCAAAGCTGAATCACCCAATGCATTCCCACCTGCAATAATCACATATATGTGTCCTGCTTTTCCAAAGAAAATGGAATAGGAAGAAGAGCCTTGTAAAAATACTAAATTTACATTTCTTGATAATCCATCCTACAAGATAGAATCTACAATCTCATTAACCACTATATTGTTCTTTAGGTGGTGGAGATCTTAATTTATAACCATTCATATAAAGTGCACAATCAACCATTAGTTGTTGATGTGATATTTCCTAAAAGCCAAAACATCGTTTGCTTGAGTTGCGGATAGAAAAAGTCATGACTGTAAGCTACACCTTCATATGCATATATTTATAATCTACAAAACCATCATCTGTAGACTCCAGATGTGAAGCCATTAGATTCATGACAAAATAAACTCATTATTCATGAAAGGTTGTTATTTTGAAAGGTTTTTTTTATTTGGGTTGTTGTTTTCACCACACAAAAGTATGAGCCATTGAACCACTCGAGGACATACGAATTTCAAAGCATGTGATGCTTTGATAAAGAAAATAAGAGGTCAGATAACTTTTACGGTATAAATTTAATACAATGTTTCTAAAACAAAAAAGTTTTTCTTGCTATTTTTTTACTTTTCTCTAGCATTTGTTCATTGGTCTTCAATGGGGAAAGCGTTGAGCCCCTTAGTAAAGGAAGAACTTTCCAATCTAGATAAGGATCCAGATAGGAGATGAACAACCATGAATGCACTGAAAAGCTATGTAAAGCTTATGAACACAAGGAAAATACCTCTATTCTCAGACTCTAAAGAAAGCAACAAGGCTTCTTGCTAGTATGCAATATCTCTCTTATGAAGTACTTGCCAAAGTGCATGGCAAAAACATCATTTCTCTCTCTCTCTCTCTCTTTTTTTTAAATGTGTTTCACGGCACCAGGGTTGCTCACTACTCCACGTTAACTCCCCGAAATCCACAAGGGAACATAGGGAGGCAGATATTTTCAAAATAAACCCATTTAAGGGCATAACATGTCACTTACAAGGAATTGAACCTAGGTGGGGAGGGTAACAATCATTCCTCCCAACCACCCAAGCTACATCCAATGGACAAAACATCATTTCTCTTACAAGAAAAATTATGACCATTGTTGTGAAGAGTTTGTCTTCAAGTGCAGGGTCAGTTCCTCTGCAACAAGCTTGTGGAAGATTTGTTGCAGGCATAACCAGGTATGCCATTGATACTTTTAGCATAGAGGCCCAACAAGAGGGTGATTTAAGAAACCTATGTAAACCCTTGCTTTATGTACTAATAGGAAAAGTGGAGTCATTAAGTAGTAGTGCATCATTATGTTTGCAAGCTCTTGTAGGCTCCAACAGTTGGAAATTTGTTTTAGTAGATATTGTTAATGAGGTTTGCTTGAGAGTAACAGGTACATTGGAAGAGAGAGAGGTGCATTTTGGAGCATATGTTAGCAAAACAGTTTAAAATTGTTCATAATTTGTATGGTGGCATGAGACTCTTCCTATCCACATGCCCTCATACATGTGATGAAATCTCTTGAACCAATATATTATAATAGTATATCTTCATCTCTATTTGTAGTACAATTTATTTCAAAAATTTATAATTTTACTTTTTCGTCTCTATCTGTAACAGAGTCTATTTCCACTCACATGTTTGGAAATAGGAATATGACTATATTTATGGGTCACTCATTTCAACCTTGAGCGATTACTTGTGGATACAATTATTACTCAGTGTAATTGTTAACATTATTAGGTGGGTAACATTTTTTGGTCTTTACTTGTGAAAGTAGATATGATATCATGTTAGAGTACAAGGTTTGTTTTATTTTCATCAAAAAAAAATCTAAAACATTAACAAATTAAGCCTTATAAATAAGAAGTTAGGATGTTAGAAGTCACATGAAACTGTAATTAGAACAAAACCCTGTTCCCATTAAAATACCCCATATAATAATAACACCCTCAAAGTTGGAAGGCCCAAATAAAACAACCTCATTTACACATGGATAACATAAATAATAAAAAAAAACAACAATAAATGCTTTCTTGCATACTTGGTGAGAAGCATCACTTAGCTCATGTTCTAGATCTTGTGATTTTTCTTTTCTAAAAATTACTTATCTTCCTCAACAAAAGGTAGCTTTACTCCTCCTAGTCAATTGTGACAAAGTGCTAGTAACTAAATGCCAAATGCTTTTGAGTTTTAGGTAGTTAACCTGTTTCATCAAAATTTTGAGTTTTAGGTAGTTAACATGTAAAGCAAACTTTTAGCTTTTTAAATTTTATGGTAAAACCAATATTATTTGTTAAAATATAACATGTAAAAATACATACATATATAATTCCAAATGATGTTATACATGAAAATTTAAAAATACTTGTTTATTGACACTTTGAAATTCCAAATGTATAATTTCAAATGACATTACACATAATTTTTTTTTTTTTTATTGATTGTAATATGAAATTTCCTGAGTCTGCTCTCTATACACAAAAATTATTTGTTTACTCTGAGATTTCCTGAGTCCGCTCTCCTCACTTTTGCATGTTCTCTGCAACTTTCTTCGAGGCAGGGTGGGAGGAGATGTCCTCCCACCATGCATTCACATGCTTTCTCGAGGATATCATATCAACCTTCTTGCAAATTGTGACGAGGTATTGTGTCCATGACAGATGTGGTAGATTTGTCGAGTTGAAGAAATCACCCTCCAAGTACTTTCTCTTTGACAACCTCTCCTCGTATATATCCAACACTTCGTTCAATGTTCCAATATTGATTTCCACATCTACTTCATCCTTGGTGCCTCCCCACAATGGGGAGAGGAATATTTCAAACAAAATGTTGTCAGCAGGGGGTAAGAATGAGTGTCTCTCCACCTCACACCACTGCTCAACCAGGGCTCTCTCTGCCAACGTAATTTTTGGCCAAATACTTGACAATGGCTCTAGACTCTCTGAATCATGACCAAGGAAAAATTTCTCTCTATGAGATCTCCCTATGCAGATGAAATACAAAAATAAAGGAAGCATAAACTTAGATGATGTGGGTGGGTGGGTGGTGAATTACCGAATAAGGTCAGATCCCCATCTTGGATAGTGTGTAATAACTCAAAATGGTTGCAACACGACAATAAAGCAATAGAAGAAAATGTTTATCATGAACATAATAGTTGATATGTTGCTTAAAATAAGAAAGAATACATGAAAATGAGTAAGACCTTTTCTTACATTGAGAGCTAGATATTAGGGTTGCTTCTGAGCAAGAGCATTAAGATCGACGAGGATAAAATCATATTCAACTTCCTTATCATTCAAACAACAAAGAACCATAACAGTGGTTGTCGAGAAGTGAAAAGTTGCAGCCAAAATTGAATGAACAACAATATATATAAAGTTGTAGCCAAAATTAGTATGTTTATTTTCAATCTCGACATTGAATATTTATCAATAAGATCTAGTGCTACAACAAACTTCATCTTTAGAGCCCTCAGTTTCCTCTCCATCTAGATGATTGAAGACTGGTACTGACTAAAATCTTACTTTTTTTTCATTTCCAGATCTAAAAAGCTCTAGGAAAAGAAGGTCACATAATTATCAAGATCAAAATAAGCTCAAAATGCTTATCAAGAAAAAATTGTAGCCAATTTTTTACATAAAATCATCTTAGGAAAAGTTTCTTGTGACTATTGGAATTTGGGAATGATAGACAATTTCAGAGTCCCAAACATACTTTTACTCAATCATAACTAAATAACTAACTCTTAAAGTACTTCACTAATGTTTGTGAGCAAAGGGAACAAAAAATTAACTTATATGCTTTATGACCTCATTGCTTGTGCCTACGAGTATACAAGGTAAATATGTTTGATCTGACACTGTTGATCATTTTTTTTCTCTACAGGTCAGTTTGATGAGTAAAATTGATATTCTGGCAACCGTTCACGGAGCTCAACTAGCAGACATGATCTTCCTGGAAAAGGAGAGTAGTGTGATGGAAATGTTTCCAAAAGGATGGTTAGAATTTGCAGGAAATGGACAAAATGTATTTCAATGGCTTGCAAGTTGGTCAGGAATAAAGCATGAGGGCACACGGTGAGACAATGAGGGACCTGAATCCCCAAACCCCGAGAAAGGAATTTTGCATTGTTTCATTTTTTATAAAGATGGGAAAGTTGGCCACAATGAGACTTATTTGGCAGGTTCGACAACAGTTGTCCTTCAAAAGTTCCAAAACAAGACTACACATTTGACTACTGATAACTTGGCTAAGGACGTTGTACCTCTTCAATGTCCTTGCGATCATGTTAATGATGTTTGACAATTGTTCAATTCAAATTTTACTATGCCATCTGCATTTTTTGAGGTGGATGTTTTAGTTACTAGCCGACTTTTAGTTATGGTTTCAAAAGCCATTTTTAAAAAGGCAGCCAAATGTTAGCTCAAGGCCTCTTCCATAAAATAATCCTAAAGCTCTCAATTGTATGCTGCTACAGATAATCTCTAAAACCCTGAGGCGACTTCTAATGTGAGCCATATCATGCTCATAGATCTTTGATTTGGGCAACACCTTTACAATTCAAGCGCATTGTAATATTATCCAGCCAAATAATAGATCATAGGATCTAATTTGGCAGAATAATCATTTTAATAACAAGAAAAACAATTTTAAGGGATAAACTGAGTATTGGACTTTTAATAGGATTGAAGCAGTTTTCAATATTACATGACAATTAATCAGAAAAACATGTTTGTCAAGTCCTATTTTTGGATGTTTATGCACTTCTCATCTTGTGGTGACATCATATAAACTGTTAAAACCTGGAGTTTGTCAACATTTTAATTCAACAAAAAAATTTCCTACCCGTTGTCTAACTTAATGGAATGCCAATATAGGTAACAATGGCCAGAATACCTACTTTGACAATCTGCATCTCTGCTACAATAAAGTTGTTTTGTTCCTATCATAGCAAAAGCAAATACATACAAAAATGCTTGTGTTATAACATTGAAAGGTCATCCAGGATTATGACATTAAGATGACGTTTGTCTAAGATGAAGTACTTGTACCTTGAGTACTGCCATTGATAATATTTGTATCTCTATCTCTCTCTCGTCTTTCTCGTACATAGAAGATTTAAATACTGTGAAGCTACTCAATACATAATGAATGGTAAAGAAGAGAAGATGCCCGAATCTTTTTATAATGCGTGAAACAAGATGACGATGGTGATGACGTTGAGTGCTAGATGATGATGGCGAGGCAAGTAGCAAGTTCCTTGAACATTCTAATTAGATCCCTATTTCCCTTTGCTGGTTGAGCGACATCTTGAGTTGTGCATGTGACATTGCCCTCTCCAAATAGTTGTCGAGTTTATTAGTACCATCAAGCATTCATGACACCATGTCTATCGTGCTTGGTAAGGGTAGGTTTCCTTGATCCCGAAGAAATAATTTCAATTCAATGTTCTTTCCGATTATTGGATGAGCATGCAATCTCATAATTTCTTAGTATCGTGAATTCTCTTCACTCATTCTAATCGACGTCACATGAAAATAGAAGATAAATATCGTTGGGATACTAGTACAAGGTCAAATTCCTCCATAGATACTAATGTTTCCATACTTGGAAGCGCTTCTAACTCATATCACCCAAAAACATTGAATACCCGAAGCTTTTCCCACTGCTCTAACCCTCGTATGCTCTTCAGCTTCACACATCCATCTGCGTAAAACACCTCCATAGATACCAATGTTTCCATAATTGGAATCTTCTAACTTGGAACACCCAAAGATTTTCCCACTGCTCTAACCCTAAGCTTTTCCCACTGATCCAACCTTCATATTCCCTTTAGCTTCACACATTTTTCTGTGCAAAACTCCTCCATATATACTAATGCTTCAAATGCTTCTAGTTAAGGAGACTGTGCTTGCGGACTAAGCTTTCTATTGAAGTCGCAGTGGTACTCAAAATCAACATTTCAATCTACATTGCAAATCATCAAAAGGTCATCCTAATACTCAATACAATAGTCATCCAAAGGGTTCTCAACATCTTCAACACAATAATTATCCAAAGGGTTCTCAACGTCTTCAACACAATAGTCATCCAAAGGGTTCTTAACATCATCAACACAGTAATCATGTACATGGATTCCCACCTTATGCACCCCTCTTCTCACCACAAGAAAAAAATTGTGAGCAACAATTTGTTGTCGTTGAGGGCTGGTTGGACCTATCTAAGAGCTTTATTGAAATGTTGGTAAGGTCAGCCTTTGGAAACACCCATAATATTCTATTGTCCAGTCGATGGCCTCTTCTGAAAAACTTTGCAGTCAGTGGTCTCATTCAAGTTGGAGTCGGTGGCCTCTTTTGGAAAACATGTTTATCAATAATTTTCAATTCCTTGAATCAAGTTCCCTCCTTTCCACGACTGCTTAATTGAACATTTGCAAGTTGGAGTCGGTGAAGAAAATGAGACGTGGAGATAAAATATTGGTCGATTGTTGATTAACAGATGGAAACTTTGGATTGGTTTTGGACAGACGACGAAGGTGCATGAGGAACCTTCCCTTATAGAACACCTTCGGTGTAATAAGTACAAAAGTAATTTATATCCTTCAGGATCTATACATATCAAAAAGATTAGAGATATAGTCCTGTAAGCATCAATAACTTACTAATTTAAACAAATAGATAACATATTAGAAGTCCAAAAATTGACATATTAGAAATCCATAAGATTTCAAAATTACATTAGCATAAACTGATTACATATAAGCTCATAATTTATCGAAGTGTCTTGCCTAGATTCTGAGATGTATCCATTAAGAGACTCCTCAAGTAGAAAATGTCCCATAGGATTTTGTAGGCCTACCATTGACAAGACATCAACTATTGTGCTCTAGTATTTATACACATGAGTGTATGTGATTACTTGAAAGTGATTGGAAAGCTCCTTTAACTTTTCAACTAGGGGAAGCAAAAAAATGTTCTGAACCTGGATATGATTATTCATCCACTTTATCACCATTAAGGATTCTTCAAAGACTCGAAATTGAACATGCACTTATCCAAATCTATATTTAATATAAATTTAAAACCTATAATCTCATCAAAGTTATTGGTTCCCCTACCTAGGTCAGCTTTAAGCTAAAAACAGTGAGAGTCTGAGAGGTATAGAATACATCCAAGGCTATCAATAGACTTTGGTCCCCGACATGCCCCGTCAAAATACTCCCAATCCAAAGACCTATCCACCAAAACTTCACCCACTTGTCTACTAATTATAGGTTTTAGTGTAGGTTTATAAATTTGAAATATAGCACATAATTGTGCAGTAGTTTGGAAAGATGGAATTGACTTATCTTAAAAAACAATGACATTTCAAGCAATCCAGATGCCCCACAAGACCTAAAAAGGGATGGACCGAAATTTTTTCAACTCACCAATATCATTCAAGATCTTCAAACAATCCTCTATACCCGCCTCATTCCAAAGATTGGAAAATCCTAGCCATTGATCCATATCCTTCCAAATTTGTTGTGCAAAAGGACTTCCTTTTCAAATTGTCATGTCATATATTAAAAAATAAATAAAAAATGTTACTTGCTTTCATATCATTTTTATTTTTAATATGGAAAAACCTATGATAACCCTATTGTCAACAGGGAGTGAGGACAACCATCACTAGTTTTTATTTGTGAATGAGAGGTGACTCATCACCGTTAACAAAGGAAAATCACACCACTTGAAATGAGCTATTGGTGGTTCGTAAGGGAGTAGACTTTCAATCCTGCTAGATGCCTCTAGGTCATAGTATGTTAACATATTTCCTTACATTCAAGGAAGATGAGTTATTAACCAATTAGAAGTAGTTTCAGGTCTTACTTCAAGACCAAAAGGCGATTTCAACTTAGATAATTTCCTAAAAAAACTAGTATCCCTTATGGTAATCGTTGAGGCTGCCTCCAGTAGGGTCGTGTTTTTTCTAATAGCATCTAGCCTTAATCCCATACATGAGACTAGATACTACCCGAGTTGCAATTTAACTTCATGCCCATAAAAATACTTTCATATAAACTTTATTGGACATTGCAAAAATTGTGCATTGTACTTTTTGAAAATTTTAATGACAAGTTTAATATTTTTTATAATTTGAGAATGAATAACACTTCACATCAAGTTCTTTTCATCCAATCAAAAACTACTTAAATGATATCTTCAATTTAAATAATAACAATATCAATAAATTTGTTTGGAAACGTTATAATTTTTTTTACCATTCATATAATTAATTAAAAAACTGGAAACAATAGCTTTTACCATAATAATATATTAACAATATAAACTTTGTCGTGTTTACATTAATAAGTTTTTAATATTTTTATTATTATTTTAATCAACCTAAACGTGTGAAGAAATATTACATAAATTTCAGTTAACCCACTATCAATTTTAACAAGGCTATTACGTAGCATGTACCTGTGGAATATAATAATGAAAGTATTGTTTAAGGAGATAGGGAGAGAATGAGTAGGCATGAAATGAAATGACTAGATGGTAGAAATATTTATTACAATAACATTGGGGGAAGTGAAGGTAGCAATAAGACTTCAAAGTTTTTGGCCAATAAGATATGAGATAAATGAGATTTAAAATTTAAAATTAATCATTATTTGTTAAAACTTTAGATAAAGGGGTGTATATTTTATGGTCAACCATGAACTAATAGAAAATCAAACCTAACTCAACACTATATACCAAGCCTATCGGTAGGTATAATAATAAGACATACTATTAAAATTCTGTGATAATTTTTAAAAGGGAATGAAAGTGGATCTGAAAGACATAAAAATTACTTTTAATTTAATTGTTGAATTTTACGACATTATTTGATTGTAATTCAAATTGGCCATAAATTATAATAGTTACACCGAATGTGTTTTTTAAGGGGAGGATCTTATGGAGGCTTCATTGTCTGTCCAAACCCTATAATAACATGTTAGATGTTCATCAACCATATAATAACATGTCGATAAATCTTCTGTATCCACGTATCTTCTCCTTCAATGACTCAAAGGTATCTTCTCCTTCACTGATTCCAAGGCGCCTTCACTGACTCCAAGGCGACGCTTCTAGGTTCCTTCTTCATTCCAGGCCAACTTTCTTTTGTATGTCCTTTGCTTCTGTAACATAAAAAATCGAGATATCCTTTTCTTCGACAACATAAAGAAAAATCCAAACCTTTGCTTCTGCAACATAAAAAATCGAGAGATCCTTTTCTACAACAACATTAAAAAATCCAACGTAGAGCTGTAAGGGGGTTTCCAAAATCGATTCCAATCCCTATTCCTTTTTGTTTGCATTGCGCGACTGATCTGTGGCTTCTCTTCTGTTTGCACTCTGCAACTGATCTGTTGTTTCATCTAATCGAATTTCAAGCGTAGGCTCCAACAACACACAATGTCCAGATCTGAGTAGGAAGGAGGAAGCGAGGATTGTTGTACAAGTCAGACTCTACAAAGGAACCAAATACATGCTCAAAACCCTTGAACAACAAAATCTCGAAGTTAGAAAGCTCATTCTATTATATATCATTGGTTGTGTGTTGATGGAAACTAATCTCCTCAGCCAAACCTTGTTTTCTACCATGAATTTCTTGCATTGTTTTTTGTTTCTGGTTCCCTCTTTAGGGAAAAGGGTTTTTACACACAACTTTGTATATTTACAAAATATTACGTAATAACATTGTAACTTGAATGTTTGGATAAGAATTTTATTAACCAAAGAATTTTATTAAGCACTGCTTTAATGTTTCTTATGGAAATTTCATCTACAAGGTTAAGCTTCTTTATACAATTTTGTAAAAGTTGTCGAACTCTGTAAAAATATGTCCATTAAAATTTTTTAATTCTTGGCCGACATGAAGATTAAAAACCTGTAGTTTCAATATTTTGACCATGATTTCCAAGGAAGAGTGCATAAGGCTTAACTTCTTCGCAGGGCATTGTAAGCGAATGTGTGGTTAGGGTCCATTCTTGTTACACATTGCGACAAGATGCAGAGATTTCCTGGAAAATAATACAAGGTCACATGAAAAATTGCATGAAAACTTCTTATTGCAAAATAAATCACAGTGCATCAGTAATGTTGTGGTGAACAAGGAAGCAAGCAGAACGAGGAAGCATTAAGGAAGAGGGAAATAAATCCAATCTTATAAGGTGACCAAACAAAACAAGTACCAAAATTTAATTGGTATCTTTGCAAACTTATGGATTGAACAAATCCATGACTATATCTGGGTTGGTTGTTGAGCTTTCTTGTAAATGTGTTCGAGAATGCACCTTGTAGCACAACATTGGAATCGATTCTGAAAGAATATAAAATCAAATATGTGCTTGCTTTGCCAAAGTAATCTCTCTCGTCAACCTGATGTACAAAAATGGAAAGAATTTATAGAAACCATTAACATGAAGATATTGAATTGAGAGCTCATGTAAGTAACATCCAAAAGGATAAACCCATTTCACAAACAAGTTTAATAGTCTCTAAATTGAAAGGAGATTTTAGGCTAATACATATGACACAGGTACAATACATCTATACAGTTTAATATCCAAACCTAGTATGAAAACATTATTTATAAACATATATGTTATTAAAAAATGATCAATCACTGTAAATTTCATCAAGCCCGCGCGTTACATTATGGAAAACCAATATATGAAAACCCAACAACCCTGAAATCCAATATCTAAAAACCCCAAAACTGTGAAAATGATACTTGACATGCATTTCTCATACTAAATCTATTAAAAACGACTAAAAAACCTATCCCACTATAGGTACTCCATGGATTCAGAAATAACTTTTAAAACACATAAACCAACCGTGCACATAAACCAACCGTGTTTAAAAAGGTAGGTGCTCAAAATTGATCACTGCGATCTTACTAAGAGGTGAGCTACAACTAATGATAAATATTTTATCTGATAAATTTATCTTACAAAGTTTTACCCACGAGGATTTATCACTGGAATTTTATGCTTTCCACACTATAAATCCACACCGAAAATAATATCATAATTTTCCTTTGCAACATTTCTAATGATCATCCTAAGCGTGCCCTTTTTTGTTGTCAGCTAAGCACCCTCTTTTAGAGGTGTATCCCATCTGTCAACTAAATGTCGTCTTTCTCCAACATGTGCTTCCAAGTGTTGATCGCGTATTCCTCCAGGTACAATTCTAAGCAATGCAGTGAAGGTACGTTAGGTTCTTATGCAGTCATCGGCATAGGAACTCAATAGTTTTTCATCCTTTGTGTTCTTATTGGAATGAACTGCCTTTGTGTTCTTATTGCATTGAAATGCCTACTAGAAAATTTTTCCCTACGCTCGCATCCTCACCCTTATGGTCCAAGGTGATTTGCAAGTATGTGCTCTGTGATCCAATTTCCGATGTAACATCGAAAATCTAAGATGTAGTCACATCTATCGAGTCCAAGGCCCCTCAGATTACAAAAGGAGCCTTGGCACATCAAATTATTGTGTAAGATGTGCAAGAATCTTTCGAGTGCAAACCCCCGCATATTACAAAGGGGCATGGGAGGAATCCTATCATGGACAACAAGAATGTAAAAGATTGTCCTAAATTCTCAATTGTAATGTAATCTTTCTAAATTGTCCTGAAATTGACATTAGATGCTATTCGGTCATTTTACTAATTTCAATCCCACTTCTTCACAATTTTGAGTATCAATTATTGACGAAGAGTGTTAAATAAAGCATTCATGTTTATGATAAATTAATTAAAAATGGACCATGATAAATAATTTAAGTATTAAATATTCCATACAATTAATATAATAATAATAAATTTATAATATTAAATTGCAAAAGCTCACATAAATTTAAATTAATTATAAAATTTAAAATAAAATTCAAATGACATAATTCATAATCACTATATAATAAGTGAAACAAAAATGAAATTTTATTTTTCAAGAATGGATAGAAACACTCTACACATTTTTTTTTAAAGAAATTGAATATTATATTATATATAATTGGCTAAGCTAGAGCAAACACCAAAATAAAAAAATTATAATACAAAATTTGGGGAGAGTGCTAAGAGGACTAACTCTCCTACTAGCCTATTTAACATATATGTCATTATAAAGAACATCCACATGAATTGCCTACAATATTCCTTTACAAACTGGCTGAGAAAAAAACAATTATGTAGTACATTACTTATCAAATGAGACATTGTCCTAGATCCCCTACAATCCACTTTGATGTGAAGAATCTACTTCTACCTGCATAGAAGCAACTACAAAGTCCCCTTGGCCATCCTTTGAATCACCATGACAGGATGTTGTTGAAACTTGGTTAATGGATAATGATTGTATAAGCTGTGGAAAAACCAAACTTCTGAGAAATTGACACTCTGTTTCAAGGCTTTCAACTCTTCGTGTAAAGAACTGTTCCAATTTTCCAACTTTAACTGTTAATTGTTGAATGGTTGAATGGTTAGCTTTAGTGAATTCTTCATGACGTTTGAGAATTTGTCGAAGTTCTCTCCAGGAATGCTCCATTACTATGTCAAACAGAATACCCCAGTTGCCGATGTAACCTAGCCACACACCTAAATTACTTATTGTTGGAATTATGGGATTGAGCAAAGATATTGGTGACAAAGGTTGATAACCAATTTCGTGATTTCTCGTTTCCGTGGCTAACCTTGAGAGAACCAATAGAAATAATACCAAATGTGCAACCAGACCAAACCTTCCAGAGAGCGAACCAAAAGAAAAAGGAGCGATGGCGGCTAGGGTTTGGGCCCTAGCCGCATTGGCATTCCGATTCGTTCCATTTGTTCTACCCATACTGAAGACTAGTTACCACAATGATCATGCACCAATTGGGAGGAAGCAGATACCCATGGGGAAGATTGGACTACGTATCAAAATCAACTACCTTGGACAGAGGATTGTTAGAACAAAGAGTGAGAATGGAGAGAGAACCAAGACCAAGACTCGAGCTCTTGATCATGTATGGGATTTTTAAGGAGATGACAATCGCTACAAGAAAAATCACCAATTGAAAACCTCCAATCTGCGGACGAACACCGTCAAGGACCCTAGAGAAGTAGAGGAAAAGGAATTCAAACTAAGAGGGGGAAAATCCCGCAAAAGACAAGATATTGGAACAAAGATACCTTCTGCCACCTTTGACTTTTTCATCCCCAAAAACTAATATTTGGAGAAAATCCTTCAAGGGAATCGACCCAACATCAAATTTAAACCATGCAAATGATAACCCATGATGCAAAGAAGTGGCTGCATAATTCAAAACCCATAGTTTATACCAAATTTTTAGGATGGAATTAAAAGAAATGAACCAGGAAACCAAAGAAAGACTAGTCTAAAGAGAGCTAACATACCACATCGAATGCAAACCATCAACGACGCCCACCAGATTGCTATGATAAAATGTCCAAGCACCACACCAAAACCAATACAAAACACACAGGGGTAAGACATACCGGGTGAAAACCAAAGCACCAACCATTCTCCTAAAATATTGAGGCTCACACATACTCACAGTTATGAATTCATTAACTCGAAAGTGTGTGGAGCTTGATGGACAACCGAAATAACATGGATACCAAGGCACCAGTTGTCGCCCATACATAACACTTGGTTGTGCACCCATAGATTAAGGTAGATGGAGGAAATCACAAACCCCATTAACTTCAATTACACCTTCTCCCAGATTCGTTCCATGATTAACACATTCGTCTATGAATTTGTTATGATCACACATAATATGAAAGACCTTGTACTCAAAACCAACATGAATACTTAAGGTGCGACATAACACTATAGGGAGGGATTTAGTATTAAAGTTAGATTGATCAATGATAGCTCGAATCACAGTCATAGAATTCCCCAATATGATGATATTCCAGAAACCATTGGCCTTGGTGAGCTTAAGACCTTTCCATAAGGCATAAGCTTCAATAGAGTTGTTTGTAACATTCCCAAGTCCGCACAAAAACTGAATCTAGGGATTTCCTCCAGATTGTCCCCCCCGCACACATTGGCGTAGATAAAATGTGTAATATGAATAACATTTATAAATAGAAATATTAAAATCTATAATATAAAAAATAAAATTAATAAAATCCCTATCTTAACTTTCACAATATATAAATACCTGCTAATAAAAATAATAAAATTATTATACAAATAAAATAATATGATTCCGTAAAAAAAATTGGAATTTCTCCCTTGAAAATCATTACGAATCCCTGAACATCATGGACACCATTCCAAACGTTCCTACAAAGAATGAAGTTTTTCTATGGAAGACATAGATTTTGGTGTTAAGCAACTCACAAATGGGAACACCAAGGACATCGAAGGCTACCAAGCTGAAATCTTAAAAATCAGAGGGCCTATCCTCATCCCTCACATACACAAGCTCTTCAATTTAGCTGTCAAGAAGGGCTTCTCTAAACCTTAAATGCAAAGCTTCATTCTACCTATTTTTAAAAGTGGGGATAAAAGCAATTCCTATAACTATAAGACCATTATGATTAGCCCCATTTTAGCCAATCTATACACAATTATTTTAGAAAAGAAGATTAGCATATGGCTAGAAAGCCATGGAAAAAGAGTTAAAAGCCAAGCCGAATTTATGAGCTATCATTCAACTATGGACCACCTTGTTAAACTTAGGATCATTGTAGAGGAGTGCCCTAATAATTAAATCAATATCCTTTGTTGTTTTGTTGACTTTAAAAAAGATTTTGACATAGTTCATAGGACAAACCTTTGGAGTAGGTTGGAAGAGTTAAAAGTTCCTTTTGAGTTGAGGGCTATTGAGACAAGGTTGTATGAGAATATTATTTCCAAGTTAAGGGACACCAAGGGTTGGTTAGAAGAAATTCATTGTAATATATGAGTTAGACAAGGTTGTCCCTTGTCCCCAACCCTTTTTGGCATATACATTGAATATTGTTTGGAAAAGGCAAGGTGTGTTGGCGTAATTTTCCTTGGTATATTTATCTTCCTTCTTCTTTATGCCAATGGTAAAGAATCCCTATGACCTTGGCAAGCAACCAAGAATCGTCAAGGACTTTTGCTCCAATACATGTATGACTATTAATTTCGACAAAACAAAAGTTATGATAATTAAATCCAAAAAGATCACCTATGATACTTTCGTATATGACAACAACAACTTGGAGGAAGTACCTTCTTACAAATTTCTCAGAGTTGATATTCACCACAAACTCAATTGGAACTATAACATCAAGAAAATGATAAATGGAGGATGGGGAGTTTATTATAGGCTTGAAAACAATTGTAAATCAATGGGCCTTTTGATATGGGATAAGAAAAAAATTCCTTTTTAAGACTCTCATTGCCCCTATTATTTTATATGGATGCGAAGTTTGGGGATGCAGTCTCTCTAGAGAATCACGAAGAAAGATAGAGCAGATCCAAAAGAATTTTATAATTTATAATCTCAAAACTAAAGACAATACACCCTATCCTATCCTTCTCATAGAAATCAACCTTTCCCCCATTGAGAGCATGACTATGACCATATACCTAATGTATAAGAACAAGTTAAATAAAATGGAAGATAAGTGACTTCCCAAAATTGTTTCAAACTTTAGCCAAAACCGCCATTAGTTGAAGCAAGGATGGCATAAGGTTTCCTAGACTTGGCTAAACCATTTGGGAATAAAGAGAACATACTATAGAATAAGGATAATATTAAAAATATTATTACATCTAAATTTAAGGAGAAATTGTGGTGCCATAAAGAGTTAGAAGGAAAAATAAAATTAAGAAATTATACCTTATCCTTTTCATGGAAGTGAGCCTTTCCCCCATCAAGAGCATGACTATGACCATGTACCTAATGTATAAGAACAAGTTAAATAAAAGGGAAGACAAGAGACTTCCCAAAATTTCTTCAAACTCTAGCCAAAACCACCATCAGCTAGGGATGACATAAGGATGCCTAGTTTTGGCTAAACCACTTGGAAATAAAGGACGATAACATACTATAAAATAAGGATAATATTAAAAATACAATTACATCTAAATTTAAGGAGAAATTGTGGTGCAATAATAAGTTAGAGGGTAAATGAAAATTAATATATTATAAGGAGGTGATTAACCCTAATCTAGAATATCAAAAGTATCCCTCTTTCTAGACTAGTGTAAAGAAGAAAATCAACATTGTTAAAATAAGAACAAATTCTCACGAGCTCCATAGTGAAACTGGGCATCGAACAATTCCCAAAACATCGTGGGAGAAAGAATTTGTTATCTTTGTGACAAAAAGAGGGTTGAAGATGAAAATCACTTCCTCTTAGAATGTCCATCATAAACCCAAATTATATGTCAATTTCAAAAGCTCTGTTAGACTACCAACCTTCCTAACTTTCTAACTCAACAAAATTGTAGTGATCTTGGAACATTTCTCTTAATGTTTTTTGAGCACAAAACTAAAATTCTAAAAAGAGCTAAGTAATCCCTTACCTTCTTAAAATCCGATAAACGACATTCAATCTCACTAAACATTAATCATCATCACCAATCAAATTAAAACTAAAAATATAATCTAACTTTAATCAAATTAGTACTAAAAACAAAATTAATACTAAAAGTAAAATTAAATTAACTATATATATATATATATATATATATAATCAAACTTACGAGACCAACCAAACCTCTTCGTTCACATTTGGACATATGTGTCACTAACATCAAAGTAAATGGCAAAGTAGAGAACAATACCTTAAAAGGTATCCATTTTTTTTTTGGACTAATCTTTTGTCATGTGCCGAGTGTTTACATGTCTATGTTACTATCAATAATTTAGGTGTAAACCACAATAATATCTAATATTAAGGTTAAAACGATGGAATTAAACTACTGATCCAGGTGGATATCGGGGGCCACCCACCTTTTCCAAATGGCTC